>VDFB02368753.1:0-16261 GCA_007258455.2 Sequoia sempervirens | reverse complement strand
CTCCATCTCCATCTCCATCTCCATCTCCATCTCCATCTCCATCTCCATCTCCATCTCCATCTTTTTCTCCATCTCCATCTCCTTACCCCCCTCTTGTTCTTCCACACCCCCCTCTTGTTCTTCCACACCTCTTTGACATACCCATTACACACCAAGGTACGATAGCTAATATTAATTATTGATGTCTCCCTATCTTTTAAATAAATATATTTGAAAATCTGATTACAAGTAAAAGAAACAAATAAAGAAAAATAAAACCGTCTAATCAAACCATATGGTGCAAAATCAAACCTTTTTCCAAAGAAATGTTGACATTATCTCAAACGAGCTTTAATGGATGTTAGGCACTTTACTGACATACGATCTTCCATATAAAATCAAGAAAGATATCACCATCTCGTCAAAAACAGTGCTCACACATGAGCAGATAAGGCTAGTCTATTACTAAATTTGGAATGCGTGAAATTTCTTATATATAAATTTATTGATTACTGGAAATAATGTTCAGCTCTGTACGTAATGGCAAACCACCTGACTTTTCCAATTTAAAAGAGAGCCAATGTTGCTTCCCGAGGGTGTCTGCCAACATACAATCTTCAAGTAAAAGATCACAATATTAAATTTGGTTGACTACTTATTTCATCCAAAACGACGCGGCTTAAACATCACACACTAAGGATTTGACTTCTTACGTGGCTCTGGGTCGCACTCTTACACCGTTCGGTCAGATTCTCGTCTTCCGTTTCCCGTTTTGTTTTCTGCTGCACTCCTCTGACTCTGACAGTCACGGTCACTGCAACTTCTGCCAAATCCAGCTGTCACACTCATTGATAATGAAACTGCAGTTAAGTTTGAGTTGAAATTTTGAATCTGCCTCTCTCGCTCAAGCAGCAACAGGAGTATTTCTAGTGCAGGATATTCCTTCCAAAACAGAAAGTTGGTTTGATGTCTTTTTTTCCCTGCTGCTACTTCTTACTTCTTATGGAAGCCTAGCTTGCTGATGCTTCTTGTTTTTTTGTTTTTTTTCTTCCATCTGCAGAGCATGTAGACGGTTAAGTTGGAAATCCTCTGGTAGACATGTATGCAAAATGTGAAAGCATAGACAGGGCACGTGAACTGGTTGAGCGGATGCCTCAAATAAATGCAGTGTCATGGAATGCTATACACAAAATGCGTTTGTTGAGAAGGATTTAGAAACTTTCGACTAAATGCAATTGGCAGTTGTAAAGCCAGACTCTGCCACCTTTGCCAGCATTCCTTGCGCCTCTGCCAAAATGGGAGCTTTGGAATAGGGCATGGACATCCATCGTAGGACAATGGATAGTGGGATTTTGTCAGATGTTGTAGTCGCAACTACCTTGGTAGACATGTATGCAAAATTTTTGGAATCATAGACAAGGCACGAAAACTGTTTGACAGAATGCCTCAAAGAAATGTTTTCTCATGGAATGCCCTGGTTGCATGACATTAAAAAAATGCATCCGAGGACGTCAAAATTATTAAGGTTCTTATAATTCTTTATTACATGTCTTGATGATTGAAAGCATCACTTATTAGGTAGTGATGAGCTGTATGGGTTCTTTGATATATTATATGGGCGCATAGTATATGTATTTGAATATGGGTTCTTCGTGGGGATGTTTCTAAGAAAATTATTCTTGAGAGAAACATATGACGAATCTAAAAGTAAGTGTACTTCATAGGGGTAGTCCTTCAAATACTCGTAATCAAGGAAGTATTGTTTGTCTCTATCAATAACAATTCTAAATATAGAAGAAATTTACAAGATTAAGCAAGGTATTTTTTAATTAAATGTTTTGTATTTTCACCTATAATTATATAGAGTTCATCATGAAAGGCTACTCTTTCTTGCTAAGATAAATAAAAAAATTAAGTTCAATGGAATATCTAAATATATAAATTCAATACCTAATACATTCAAAAATTAATTGTCCTTATTTGATGGGAGTGATTTACATTACGTAGTGTGCATCTTCATGTCTTAGTTAGTCTAATGAATTATTTCAAGATATTTGTTAAGGATGTATTGTTGAAACTATTTGTTCACTATTAGAAGGGTAATGTAAAATATAATTATATTAGCTTCTTAGATAATTATATTTCATATTACGAAAAATTTCAAAATACTATTATTGAGTAGTTTAGAGATGAAGTTGATCTTAGTAGGTTAATTGCATAACTTTCTAATATTTAGAAAATAACAATGAATCAATTTGTCTGTTTACTATTAGATAATCTCACTTTGAGTTGTGATAAATATCCCTAAGCATGTAAGATATATTATATAAGAATGTTTGAGATTTTATCATGGAGTCTTTGATCCTAAGTATAATATTTTTTCAAAAGAGATGAATCTCATAAGTCTCTCATAGGCTTATTATTGAGGTAAACTTCGATGAAACCATTAGGGTATCAATGATGTTACATCTTACATCCAAAATTGTTTGATATCCCTTAGATTTGGATGTTTAGTCTAATAAGTTAGCTATAAATATTTGTGATGCTAATGACCAAGTTATAGTATATAGTGATTTATTCCTTTGGTTTGAAGCATTACAACAATTAGATACAAAATATGCTAAAAGAGAAGTTCTAACAAAAGAAGATGAATAAACTACTAATGAAGTCAATTTAGCATTATTTCTTAATAAATTTTCTAGTAGATTTATTAATGAATTTGGTTATAGTAATGAGTCTCATGTAGCATGTTACAATGAATGTGATAGTAAAAATAAAAGAGCCTATAATATGAAAAACTAGGTCCTTCACATGTGGTGCCTCAACTTTCCATATTTAACTTCAATTATCTAAATGATGGTTTGGGTTACCTATATGGCTCAAGTGTATATGATTTTTTCTATTTTGATTATAGCATTAGTTTTTCATGTTCCAATAATATTTTACAAACATTAATAAAGTTAACCAAATTGATAGTAGAAGTAATATTTGGATCTTTGTGCAAATGAAGAAGAAGATGAGCTACACATTTTAGGTGACCTATATATTTAACCCAATATAGTTTACTTAAGAGAATTTTCCTATATTTGAGAGTTTTGTTTGGGATTTCCTAATAAAAAGTTTTCTTTATAAAAATCATGTAGCCTAGTATGTCATTTTGCAACATGTGAATATGAGGCATTTAAGTTTGATATTAATATATGTAAAGTGGTTTGCATTTAGGACAATGTCAAGACATTAGATTATGAAGAATTTTTTTTCCTATGTGTTGGGATAGATCCACTTTCCAATAATGATGAACCATGTAATATTAGCATAAATACTTGATGCAACTATGGTAATATTAATATGCAAGATTTCTATGTGTTCCTTAGTGAGCTATTTGATTCATATAAGGGCCCAAAAGTTAATTTTTATTCTTGATCTTCAACCAAAATATGCACATGTGTACATTCTTGAATGTATGAGAATAATTATATTTAGCTAGGTAGTAATAACATTATAATAAAAAGAATGGAATAACTAATCTAAAATGTTGTTTTTGATTTAGGGAGGTATTAGTTTTATGTTTTCCTATAACCTTTGCATACAAGATGTCCTTTTAGATGATAGTGTATCACATTTTTTGTATAGACCATTGTAACTTCATATGTATGCTAGAATATTCCTAGTTGTAATTGCATGTCTCTAATATGTGGGAAATGTTATTCATTGTGAGCCTTTAAGTTTTAGGTTTCTCTTTATTTTATGTTTAATTTATATTTGTACATTGTTCTTGTGCATTTTAGTTTGTGGCTTTATTTTATTCTTCTCCATATCTTCTTGGTTTGGTATGCTCTATTAGAGACTTCTAGATTCTTGTTGTACCTTTTGGACATTTAAGTCCCTAATAAGAGGTGTTGTTGACATCCATTCTTGGAATAACCTATTTCTATCTCTTTATAGTGTTTTAGAATGCTTAACATTGACAATCAATCTAAGAAATTCAAATTAGGGTTTCATCCTTATTCCTTTACCTAGATATGTGATTGATGCCTTTTTTTATTTGTTTCTCCTACACATGTTTATTAAATATTTATGATTTTGATAATCTTTTGTGTTATAGTGATGGTGGAATATTATAACAATGTCTAAGTCCCTACTTTTCCCCAAATAGTTTATTTCTAATTGGTCATTGGCTTATGATAGGTAAAAAAACTTTTTGTGTTTGTTCAACAACAAGACATTCTCACTTTTGTGTTGGCAAGAGAGACATCCAAGTTCACCAAGTCAATATCCACCCTATTCACATTAACAACAACTTTAGGATCCTTAACTTTTGAAGCTTACCAATCTCACCCACAACATCACCTTGGACTTTCACCTTACCATTCATCGCCTCTACCACAAAGACAGTCTCCCTCTCCTTACCCAACTCGAGGTTTAGGGATTTCTTCCTCGTCGAGATCTTTCCCTCAACCCCTTTCTCACCTTCCACTACTAGAATTCTTCTTTTCACACTCGAAGGAAGAGATGACTCCTCCTTTTTACAACTATGGCTCCCTTTCTTAACCTTAGTCGAACCTTTACTCTTGAGCCTAACTAAGGGAGACTCCTCAATGTCCAAATCTATATGCGAACCACCAAACCAAGAGGGGCTAGCCTCTTTCTTCCCCCTTTTCTTGGGTTGATTGTCAAAATATTCTAGAGAAATAGAGTCCTCTTCAAACAAACTTGAATCTTCATCCCCTTCATCCTTTCCTTCAAAGTCATTACCCATTTCATAACCAGAGAGGACCTCCTTAAGCTTACGAGATCTGTTTAATTTAGGTACTTCCAGTACATACTTGAATTTTACATATTCCATAATCAGAAGCATTAGACCCTCATGCAAGAAAGGGGTTATTGGGTTATTTTCTAAATTCCATAATTCCATTTTCCAGCGAGAGGAGAAAATAGAAAGGGAAAGATGCCAGTTTATTATGCCTAAAGTGGTTAAGCAACAAGAAATGATAATCAGAAATAGTAGAGAATATGTCATCCAAAGTGAAGTATCTCATAATGGCCATGGCAACTTCCCTCCAAATGGGCTTAATGGAATGTCAATCATAACCTCCACAAGCTAATCTCTTAAGCTTCACCCTTTCCTTCCCTTTAAAGAAATTGACCAAATTGACTTAGAAGTTGACCAAACCCTATAAAATTTCTTACCCTCAAAAGATAACTCAATAATCTCTGCAATTAGGTTCTCTGTAATACTGATCCTTACCTCGAAGACTCTCAACACCCTATTGTTCCAACCATTAACAAACTCATTGGAAACTTGTGAGTCAAACCCATGAAGCTTCAACATAAAATGGGTAACCCAAGTTCCCTTCTCTGAGATTTCCCAAACAATGCCATTCACTTGAAATTCTCCACAAGTAATAGGTTCCAGTCTACACCTATCACCCCCCATGGTCACCAAAACATGACTAAACACAACTTTCTCCCTGAAAAGAAACACCAACAAATGAAAATGAAATTCTAGATACAAAGGAGGAGGAAGAACCAAACACCCATAATCCATGTAAAACTAGTAACACAAGGACTAGAAGTCATCATGGCCATTACAATCAGAATCTTTACATAAGCTTTTCCATACTTATCAGGACATTCATGAAGCTTCACATGTCTTTTCATATTAATGAGGAAATTATGAAGCCAAACTCTTCTAACTCCCAAAGCATTGTCCATCATGTGATGTTTGATCATATTTAACAAGATTTTGAATCTCAATAGGGGTGATATCTTGAGAGTCCCAACAATTAGTAGAGGACACCCCTAAATTGGCAAGGCAATTAGCTAAGTAATTAGCTTCATGATAAACATGGGATACATAAAATTCTTCAAAAGAGTTCAATATGAAAATAGCATCCTCAATAATATGCTCAATTGACCAAGAAGAAGGATGCACCCTCTTAAGACAATTGACAATATTTAAAGAATCTATTTCCAACCAGCTTTTTCTAACACCCTTCTCTTGAGTGAGCTTCAGGCCATGATAGGTTATAGAAGCTTCTACAAAGTGGTTTTTCTAGGTTCCCAAAGGGAGCGCCACCGTAGAAACTAGCCTACCATGAGAATCACGTAACACTCCCCACAACCAGCAAGACCCAAATTTCCTTTAGCAATGTACCATAAAAGTTAACTTTATACCGGTCATGAGGAGGAGCTTGCCACACCACACCCTCCCTTAAATATTTGGCCTTCCTCAGGGAAAAAATAAATAATTTTCCTAAGGTATGTTGATAGGACAATAAAAGAGATAAAAATAACACTTAATTCATCAACTAGAGCTAATATATGATAAACCCTTTATTACATCAAAAATTACATACCCTTACAATTTCACATTTTGTTTTAGGCATTCTTTAGTGACCATTCCCATATCATATTTAGGGATCATTTTAATGTCAACTTTGTCCATTTTCCTTCATCGGATTACCAAATTTTCTATCGCATTTTGGTTCTTCTTACTAACATAAAATCACATGTTAAATTTTGAATAATTTCTCTAGGATATGAGTGCAATGCTCTTGAGAATTTAGATGATATTATAGTTTCCAATGAATTTCATAAAATTTAAATATTTCTTCTTTACCAATTACCTGACATAGATAAAAGATAATACTTGATTAATCTATAATATGCAATTAAATAGTTAACCTAACATAGGTAAAAGATAATACAATTAATCCAAACAAAAAAATTATACAAAATAACAACTATAATTGTGAATCATCCTCTCCTATTTCCTACAGTTCAAGCATCTTTCCATTTAATTTGGAATTTTCTTCACCTTTTATTTTCTCTTTCTCTACCTCCTACTTCAATTTTTCATTTCATACATTTTTAGTTTTTATAAAATTTTACTTAAACATCCAAGTTATCATAAAATAAGTCTGATAGATACCCCAACAATGAATATTAGTAGTGATCTCCATTGCACTCTATGCATCTAATTTTTAAAATCCAACATGATATTCTAGATTGCCAAAAACTCAAATAAAAAATAAAAAAGTTAATAAAAATTTCTTGAAAATAGAAATAAAACCTTGTTCCCTCATGTAAGTCTAATATGGTGCACATTATTATAGTGAATCCTATTTTTTGTATCACTTCATTTAGTGCCACTAATAATCTCCACATGAAAACTCCTAGTGGATGTGAGGATCCTTTTAATGTTAACATAACTACAATTTTTTTTTTATAGGAGCAACATTCTGATTCCCACTTAGAGGATAGGCATAAGTGCATGTTTAACTCTAGTCAATTAATGGCTTATGTTTCACTTGATAGAATAATAAATAGGGTTTTTTCTTGACTTAGGATTATTTCCAGGGCTTCTTTCCTCTTGTGGAAATGTGTCCATTAGAGATTGACTCTAAGACATCCATAGTCAACAATTTTCTTGAGGAATTGATGGTTAGGAGTTATTAATACTTGGAAACAAAATTAGGCTTCAATATTACAAAGGAATCTAATCTTGAAGTATATGATTGATAGAGAAATTATCACGAAGGGACTCACAGACTTATTATAATTAATTCAAGAAAACATCTTCAATACTTAAATTATTTAAACTTTAGATCATTGAATCTTGCAAAGAGCCATAGGATAATGGATTCAGTCTAGGATATAAGAATTTTCCTCAAAGAGTTATGGTAATACTTCCTTTTATGATTTATCCATAGGGTTTATACAATTATCTCTTAACAAATCTTGACCATCTATAAGACTTGATTTATATCTAGGGTATATGCTCGATTTATGACATAAGAGAATTACTTACCAAATTTAGGAATTACATAAATACTGCACATTAGCCTCTAACCATCCATGGCTCCAATTGTCTAGATCATTCCCTCTAGGTCAAGTACACTTAAGTAGCTAGGTTCACTAACTAGAATATTATAGAATCATGTCACATGTCTTATAAATTAAAACCCAAATAATAATATAAAGTAATGTACTTAAATAGGAAGGTATTAATCCTTAAAGGTTTCATAATTAGCTTTATTAAATGATAATAAAACACTATAATATATCCCCAATAAAAAATGAACTTGTAGTAATTAAGCCTTCTAGGAAGTTCATACAAGCCTTAAGTAATTTATATCACACAATAGAATCATGGTATTCAAAAACTAACTCTATCTTTGAGGTGATGGGCCAAATTTTACACAACTAGTTTACACAAAGTATTATAATATTTAACTATTAACATATCCTTTACAATTCTCTAGATTGTACAACTTAATGCCTTAAGAAAAAAAATTAATAACATGCCTCTTGATCCTTAACCAATAATTTGATGATTGTCAACTTTCACCCAACAGTCCTTAATGCTTCTTACTACATATCTTTGATGGAGTCCTTAAGCAAATCTACCCCTTTCTCCTATAAACATATTGGGTGAACAAATATCACAAATTTCATTACAATAGTCAAATATAATTGTAGTTAGATTCATGAATTTAGAGATAATATGCATTCTCTTTATTGTAACAAAAGTTATTCATTGATTCATCTAATGTAGGAACACGTGTTACCAATTTACTATTAGAGTGTAGAGTACTTTGCTTGGATGTCAATCCAAGTATCATGCCTACTTTTCCTCCTATACATCATTACAATGATCAATTCAACTTCATAAGGATGTTATTGCGGTGTGTGGCCTTTTAGAGGTCTTCAACCCATTTGATTGGTATAGTGATTCTAGAATCTAAGCAATTTTGTAGCTAATTTCTAGAACCAATCCAAGATAACTATGAAATTCACCACTTAACCAATCTAGGAAAAATATGACATCCACCCATCAGCCAATCTAGAACTCAATATCACTATATTGACCAATTGACACATGCACACACATGCATACGTATAGACACAAACATGTCTCTAAACATTTGAGTCACAATTACATTCAACATAATTTGGGGGGCTACAACCACACCATGAGCCCTAACACATATTAACAAGGAAATATCTTGATTACAATGTAACACCTTGCTATACCAAATCAACATTATCCAACTTTAAACTAACATAGCAATCATCCTGAGAATACCTTGATAATCAAAGGCAACACCTCACTATGGAAAGACATGCTATTCAACTTGTAATAGAGATATAAAATATCCCACTTGTACTAGATGACCATCATTGGATTTTTGATTCACCAAAATGACCACTATGTTACTTTATGCATGAATGACCATGGAGCTATTGTCTCTATAAATTGGTGACTATACAACTCCATTGAGGCCTGAAGGATGATCAACAATTTAGTCCATAGAGTCTTCCTTGTGGTTAGATCAAATGCATATTGTGCTACAATAGATCAAACTCATACACGATGATTCCAACATAGACTTGAAACCCATGAATTCACAAACATAGAATGACATATTCACACAACAACCACATTGAGAACTCTAGCTTGAACATATATCATCACGATTTAATAACATCACTAATCACACACACATAAAGCATATCCACAATATTATTTCACCAATTTCAACCTAAACATATACCTCATCTAAACCTTCCTCAACTCTCCTAATCTCATATACTCTTCATTAATTTGTATGATGAATTGTAATCTCATATACTCTTCGCTAATTTGTATGATGAATTGTAATCTCATATACACTTTACTAATTTATGTGATGAATTATAACTATTTGTTGCACCAAAAGAGGTGCAATGGTTAGCCGATTATATTTTTTATAATTTATATTTGAGAGGATTTGAAATTTGGGTATTAAAATCTAAAAGACTTCAATTAGACTTCACTATTTATGTAACTTAATTTTTGTAGAAGGGTTCAAAATATAATTTTCTCTCTTCAATGTGCATGTGAATTAGTTGTATATGTTGGAACTTATGTGGAAGTGAAAAACATCATAATGCAATATATATGATCAGAGGACTGAAATGAAAGATTACTTGAAGGAATACAAAAGAAAGCAATCAAAAGACAAAAATGAAAGATTGCTTGATGGAATACAAAAGAAAGTAATCAGAAGACATAAATGAAGGATTGCTTTAAGGAATACAAAAACAAAGGTGGGTGGTTATCATAAATCAAAAACACAATTAGGAATAAATGAATGATTGTTTTAAGGAATACAAAAACAAAGGTGGGTGGTTATCATAAATCAAAAGCACAATTAGGAGAGAGGAATTTTGAACAACATGAACATGAGTGACAAACCAAAAAAAAGGCATGTGAGAATCCATAATAGGATAATGAAAGACATGATGCCGCCAATATGATAGATAGCTCTAATAATATAAACTTGAATCATGTAAGTGCAAAATGAACTGGGGGAAGATATAATGCCCCAAAATTTAAAAATAAGCAATGATATTATAATAGAGACTAAGGATGATAAGATACCCCCAATATAAAAAGATAGCAACAATAGAAGAATGATAGGACAATGAAGGCCCATAAATAGCATAGGTAAGGCATGGTGCCCCCAATGTAATAGGATGATATGTGAATGAAAACACAATATGCAAATATTTAAGATGTAGGTAATGAACATTGGTATGTAGTAACAATATAAAAATTAGATAATGACATGATAAGGTGAATAAGTATTCAATCCAAGTATGGTAAATAACATAGGCATGCAATGGTGGGGTTGACCTCACAGTGCAACGATTGTTGCAAGGAAGCACAATATGTTGCATCAGGAGTTCAAATCCCATAGTGGTATGGGTGGTTGATCGTTGGGCAGACGACGAAGGGCATAGGACATAGCTGCGGGGTTGAAGATTGTAGGTGGAGGTTGGTGGTAGGATACCAATGGAGGATTGGAGGAGTGAAAACTTCATGCAAGGAGGAGCTAGCCCTATTGTAGAGAAGAATTAGAGGTGGCGTGGCAATAGCTATGAGAGGAAGCAACAGGTAACAGCAGCAATGGGGGTCGACAGGTTGGATGTTGGTGGCAGGAGGATGGGAGGAGATGTGGGAGCAGAAGGTGGCAAGTAGAAAGGAGTGATGGGAGGAGGAGAAATGGAGATATCAAGATGAGGTCCCGCGTATGTGGCCTCACTGGTTCATAGCTCTAGTCAAAAGTGTTCAGAGAGCTGCCCCTTAATAGTGATTTATCGAACAAAAAAATACATAGGCATGCAATGGTGGTAATAAGGTATGACACATAAAACAATATGTAGGTGAACATGGGAATCATAAGTAAATAAATACCATGAAAAATAAGCATACAAATGCATAAGAATGGGTATAAAAGTAGGAAAGGAATAAAAGTATCATCAATGAAAGTGGTAAACAAGATTAAGTATGCAAGAATATAGTGATATTCCATGAAGATGCAAAGAAGAATAATTCAAAACATGTCAAGTGAAAAGTAGGAAAATGCTCCCTCCTCCTCCAAGAATGGAAAACTATGAAACAAGATATATAAGTTGATATTAGCATATAAAACACAATAAGAAAAGACATAATAAACAAAAAAAAACAAATATACAATAAAAAATAAAAATATAGGTATGGATGTACATATGTTGTAAGATGCACACAGATCATTGAATAAGCCTAAGTGGAGGATAATTGACATCATATTTCTCTTTATTGATCAATGCCTTTTGTTCTTGACTTTCCTTAAATTCTATTACATGTATTTTATCTTGATAGTCCATTTCTCTTTGCACAAACACATTATCCATTGGTGGCACATTAATAATTTCTTTCTTGACCCAAACTTCTTATTTTTTAATTTTGTAGTTGTTGTCATGCCCACTTTTATACATGGAACATTGGCACAAATACAACAATTTATTTTTTATGCAACTAATGCCTCAACATCCTCGTACATAATGTAGTGTATTGTGTATAGTCAATAATATTGCACATGTAATGAGAGAGCACACCACATTTCAAGAATTAAATGAAGACAGGGGATGTAGAACTCATTTTGCACACCCTGTGCTATTAAAATGACTTAGAAAGGGAATGAAATTGATTCTTATGATGCCTCAAGGGTTAACCTCTATAATATATTTTCTCCTTTTAGGTTCCTATATGAGGATGGATCAATCATGCCTCCAAGGCATGACCTAATTGACATATTAAATCAACATTCCTAATCAAGCATATAAAGTTATATTAAAGCTAATGACTAAATTTAATAAATTATACAAAAATCAATAAATTATTACTTCTACTACCAAGAAGAATATCTTTCACATTCATATTATTTGAATTAGATTTAACTATTAATAAAATTAAATAATTGATAATAAGATAATTTAAACTAATAAATAAGATGTAATTTAACTACTTGACAAGAGAATCATTCAACATAGCTACTAAATTTCATGATTTAATTCTTAACTAAGTCTTTGACTTAGAGTAATATTCTACAAAATAAATTACATTATCACAAAAAGCATCCATTGTTAGACTCTACATATCATATTTCAATAAATTAAATTCTACTACCAAGAAGAATACCTTTCACATTCATATTATTTGAATTAGATTTAACTATTAATAAAATTAAATAATTGATAATAAGATAAATTTAAACTAATAAATAATATGTAATTTAATGTTAATTACCTGACAAGAGAATCATTCAACATAGCTACTAAATTTCATGATTTAATTCTTAATTAAGTCTTTGACTTAGAGTAATATTCTACAAAATAAAATTACATTATCACAAAAAGCATCTATTGTTAGACTCTACGTATCATAGTTTAATAAATTAAACAAATTTATTTTTCAATGACTAACATTTAATATATATAATCTATCAATTGATAATTGTTTTGATTATGTATGAGATATATGCTCTTTGCTTAAAAAAATTTGTTTTGATTATGTAAATTTGTCTAACAATCTTAAAAATAATGTCTCGAATACAAAATTTAATATTTACAAAAATCTTTGGAGATACCATTGATACTAATTTATTTTGTTTTTCACTACTAAGATTTTAAATAAAGATGGAAGAAAATACATAATATTACAGCAAGTTCATGACCCTTTTATCCTATTGTTGATTTCTAAATCAAATTTGAGATAAAAATATGTACAATGAGAATCTCATATAACAAACATCCAATTCATGTGATATACAATCTCTAAAAGACTCCATTTAAATTTTAGTTTTACTCACCTTAATATGTTGGAGGAGTTTGGAGGAGTTTGTTAAACTCTATCACTTTTTCATTTATTACTTTTCTCTTTTATCAAAAAGATTCATGAGAAGCTATATTAGAGTTATGGTTTCTTTTTAAGACACAAGCTACTTAAAGTTGGATTAGAACATTGACCACTTCCAAGACATTGCATTTAATTTTATTATAGAAAAGCTCAAAATAATTCTTAATGTCACATATGGTATGTGCAGGATCATCATGGAAAAAAAAAAGCCCTTAAGTGGCAAAAAAATCAGAAAAAACGTGAGTTAGCAACTTGATGTAAAAAATTTGAATAAGTTATCTATATTATTTCAAAAATATGTAAAATAGAATTTGTAGCAAATTGAATGTAGTTTCTAAACTACTAGGTTTTTTATTTTTTAAACCTTATTTGGGTAAAAATTTGAAATTTCAATGCAGTGGTACTCAAATTTCATGGAAAAAATAAGAAGTAGGTGTTTGCCTAACCACCCTAACCACAATAAAAATGATAATATTATTTTATAATATTTTAGATATAAGTAGAGGACTCATTTCTGAATGTGTGATTTTACAGGTTTTTGTAATTTTTTCCCTGTAAATAAATAATTATGAATTTTTTTATTACAACTTTTAAAAAAAAAATATTATAAAAAATTGTATGTCCTAATCTCAATCTTAACTTGGTCAAAACCCCACTGGGAATTCAATTTTTTTCTTTTAACCTATAGTATGCAAAGCCATGAATGTGATGCATGTTTTGATTCAAAAGGTGATACCATTTGAAAGCTTTGTAGATGTTTTAAATCAACCTATCAATCAACACTTTAGTCATAATTCAAATAGAAAAATAAATAAAATCTATTTATTAAATTCAAAGTAAAGCATAATTTATATTGGTGGAAAGCCAGGGATTTCCTTTAAAACCCTTTTCATTTTAATCAATTTTGGGTTAAAAGTCACAACACATACTCCTACAAATACCCATCATATTGCCATAATTTTTGGCCCATCATGATCCCTAACATACCCATATGATTATAAAGTTTATATCTTTTTACAATTTCTATATGATTAAAGTAGGAGTATTCTACTTAAAAGACTTATTGAGAAGGAATATGAAATAAAGAGATGTTTCAAATATTGGGCCAAGTCTAATCGAAACCATCAAACCAAAGTATTGGATGAAAACTCTTTTAATTATAGAGGAGAAACTTTAGTGTCAAAGGTGAGGAAAAGATAAGGGGTATGACTTTACTAAAAAAGTTCATATATCATGTATGATTAAAAGATTCTCTAAATTTCTTTTAATTTTTTAAATTTGTCACATATTTTTCTATTAAAACTCACTTCTATATTAATACTCACACTAATATAATCTTATAAATAAAAATATATCATTCAGTAAAAAAAAAATCTTATTAAAAATAACATTTTTTTTTTAATGTCAAATATGGAACTTTTACATATCTATATAATAGTTAATACACAACTAAATAGTTAAATCTATTGATATTTACAAAATTTAAAGAAATATAAAAACCAAAGAAAGCCATCTTGAATAAACTATTTTTTGTTTCATTAACTTTAAATTAAATATTCATTAAATTACAAAAAATTACATATCACTTCATGTTTGTTATTTACATTTTGTGTAATATTACAATTTACAATTTTCATCATTAGTAACATAAAATTTCCTTTCAAATTACATTACCCCTTACACTGTCTTTTATAATTAATGAAACAATCTCTTGTTAATACTCAATATTGTACTTCAAAGCCTTTGTAGCATAAAATAACCATTGACTAAGGTTGCCCCTGCATATCTTTCCCAAATTAAGTCAATGCATGCTTTACAACAACAGACAATCTTAAAGCTAAAGTTGTACGAATTTAAAAGAGAAAAGGAAGAAACTTTGGCTCAAAATATATATTGAAAAATGAAATAGATGTTACATATTCACAATTTACTTCATAGAGAATTTTTATCTTCAGTTGGTGAAGTTTTAATTGAAAGGCTAATACGCCTTAATTCAAAGTACTACTGCTGAGCAGTACATTAGCCTTGCCTGAACCAAGTCTATTTCCTCAATGATTTGTAGCAATTTCTCATATGTTGTTCTCAATAAGTTCCAAGAGATTTACATAACACTACAGGCATGAGGATTTTCATCACTGAACAAGGTGGTTGCTTTGTCATCCATTGGAGGAAGAAGAAGGAGGTGCTCCTATTTCATAGCAGTCTTGTACAGTCCCATTATTCTGCCCATAACTATATGTGAAAGAACAAGTGCTACTCTATTGAAAATAATGAGTAGCATAAGGATTGTATTCACTGCTACATGGATATGCCCACAACTCTGCTCTCTTACCAGTGGAATTCCTCATTGCTTCCAAAACAATCATTTCATCCACATACCCACTAACACTTACTTTATGTTTCTTGATATCTATGCCCACTAAATGCACTCCTGCAATTTAAATGTTTCAAAGCATATTTAGACAGCCAAACTTCACTAAAACTCACAGGAAATGAAAAAATGTAGGCATGATATGCACCTTCAATGTTTGACAAAGCCCTGTATATCTTCCTTTCGCATTTAGTGCAATCAATGTGTTCTTAGCAGACAGTAGAAGGCCTTTGCTTCACCAATGGACTCTTTAGAATTTTCATATGACACATAAAATGTATATGGTCAAGGAAAAGGCACGCCTTCCACTTTAAAGTAAAATTTATTTTCTAAAATTATAGGAGATCAGAGATTAATGCATGTGGAGTAGTGTCTTACATATTATCTTTCCTAACTTAGAATATCTTGATAATAAAAACTACCTATATCTATAGGGAGAAGCCAATCAAGTTCTCCAAAAGCTTGTTGTAGAGGAGGTTGCTTCAAATTTCCATCACCTACACTTGTTATATCATGAATGTTGGACCTTTTCTTCTCCCTGTTCCCTGATGTAAGCCTCAAAAAATCCTTTTGGGTATGGCTTGCTACTTGAGTAGGTGTCCTTGAGATTACAAAGTTTCTTGAAATACTTCAATCACCTCTTCCATACTTATCGAAACCCATAAAAAACAACCTGCATCACA
>VDFB02368752.1:0-21244 GCA_007258455.2 Sequoia sempervirens | reverse complement strand
GAGGCTAAATGAAGAACCAAAAAAGAGGGAGAAATGTTAACAAAAGTACAGGGCTGAGAGGGGCTACATGGAAGTCGCATGCAAGGGTTTTAGTGTGCCCCCTATTGACATGGTCTTCTAGAATTACAACTGCTAGATAAATTACCTCCAACCAATGCATATTTGTAAAGATGGGCATTTTAGGGGGATCCCTTGTGCCATTTGAGACAAGAGTATTGACAAACCCCTTCTTACAAGATTGTGCACCCCCCTTCTGCACCAAACCAACCATCGTTGAGAATGATCCATGATCACCAATGGCATCTAAAGCCTAAATGGAAGAAAACACAACACAAAGCATTTCAAAGTTCCCAAAGGTCATTAGTATTATTTAAATAACTCATCTAAATAATATTTTGGTTTTAATTGAAAATAAAATTGAGGAGTATTATTGCTTTCATTTTAAGAGCTTGGTAAGTTTTTTTTTAAATATTATTTCTCAAAGTTATCATGTTCCCACACCAAAAGGGAAGTAAAAAAGGAAAAACATGAAGTTCCATGCCAAAAATTAGAGAAAATCATGAAATTGCATAGAAAATTAAAGAAAAGAAGGAAACTCACATTAAAAAAAGTAAAGGTTAGACTTGATGTTTGGGCACCAAGAATAGAGAAGAGAAAATATACAATAAACTCCATGTGGAGGAGGCCTTTAGTTTTTTTTTTCTTTTGCTGTAAGTGGAGTTGGAAGGATCTTGCATGAAGATTTGGAGGAGTTTCCAGATTAACTTGCCATGAAGACAAGAAGATGAATAGTTATAGAGTTAGATCATCAGCCTCCTCAATCATGCCCAACCATGCAAAGTTCAAGTTGGAGTTATTAATGCATAGGTCTGTAGCTTTGAAGCCCTTACACTTAATGTTTTTTTCAAAGTTTTCATGAATTAATGCAAGAAGGTTGAATGCAAGAGATGATAGTCACAAGGAGGCTAAAAAATGCATCAAAATTTTTTGTATGTGAAGGAAAATGTGGCTCCCTCAAGGGTTGAGCCCAACATACTACCCTCCTTTTAGTTTTGAGAGGAACAAAGGTGTCAAAAATATAAACTCTAGTTTCCTTAGGTTTTGATTTTGATCCATTAAGGAGACAAATACAATTTGAAGAAGAAATATTGACAATGATAACTTTTCATACAAGGGTTTTAGGTGATAGTAATGTCATGCATGAGAGGTCTCCAACCAAGCTAGAAAAGTTATAAACCATGAAATTCCAAAATAAACATGAGATAGCACAATAGGCACAATTAGAACAATCATACTCAAATGAAGATAAAGACAATGCTTAAGCTATTGTGATCTAATCAAAGAAGGTGACCATTTCAATCATTGGTATAAGTCAATCATTTTTCCAAGAGGAAATTTTTAATGATAGTCAAGGATAGTCACTTCTTTCTAACATAGGGGTAGTGAGGAATAGATCATTGTATATCAAATGGGAAGTACTTGATTAAGGGAAATCCACCTTTACTATCATTTATGATAGTGAATGACTCATGTTTGTGCAAGTTGTGATAATCAAACAACTTGATGAATTCATGAACAATCCCTTTATCTCCATTGGCATGTGAGGAAAGTGTAGAGTTTATGATAGTCCTTAATAATGCAAAAGGCACACATTGTGTTAGAAGGGAAATCCTCATAATGATAAAAGCTTGTGATGATTAGTGCATTCCCTTAGGAGGTAGTCAAAACCATTATCCAAGGGTTTTAATTGATGTATTGTCATGAAAGTGAAGAAAACATAGATGAGAGGCTATCAAAAGATCATGCATCATCATAGAGGTGTGGCAGTCACAAAGGACCAAGGTTTAACATGGTGATGTCATATCAAAGTTGTGATAGTCATAACCATATCTAGCACAGTCATTGAAGCTACAACAAGAGTAGTTTCATTTATGACAATAACTTAAAGACCATGAAATTTAAGATATCATCAATAGATGACGGGTTTCTTGCAAGAGTTTTACATCACATTCACCTATTAATGGGCATAAAGGAGGATAGTTTCAATCCATGAAAGGATAGTCAAAGCATTTTATAGAGGACAATCCTTCAAGGGAAAAAATAGTCATAAAGAAGGTCCAAGGTATAAGGAAGAATGACAAGGTAGAGTAATTTGAGTTTCAAGGACAAGAAGGAATGGCAATCTTTAACCTTAGATGGCAGCTCAAACTAAAGGTGTCAGTCAATATGAAAAGGGTAGAAATCTCCATCATGATAGTCACCATGCAATGATAATATAGAAAGTACAGTCACTAGCTAGAGCCAATATAGAGGTATCAAAAAAGCCAATAGAAAATTGAAGAGGACAATAGTTACAGTTAACACTATACAGTGGAAGAATAGTTAAATGGACTGTACAAAAGAAGTGAAAAGACAATCAAGTCAAGGAATTTAAAGGGAAGTTTTTAGAGATCAAGAGATATTGTCAAATGAAAGTAATGGAAGTGGCAAGAGGCCATGATAGTCACAGTCAAAGAATTGAAGTGATTTTCAATTAGTAGGCAACAAGATTCCATGTGTTAAGGGCACTCATTAATAGAAAACCATGAAGATGCCATGTGTTAAGGGTAAACATGAAATTCATTATCCTAGTGGATAGTAATTGAGCCATAGGGGGAATCATAGGTCAAATGTGCAAATGGAGGAGGATTGCAAAGTTAAATAGATTAGTCTTATGCATTACTATAATCATGAACACTAGTTAAATGACAATGTTTCTCATCTAAGAAATTCATCATACTATGTGAGGATAGTCTTTAAAACCTTGAAATGAAAGATAACTGTCCCTTCAATGGATTGAGTTCTTTAAAATCTAAGACATACATGAATTTTGGTTAAATACCATGACATTTTCTTACTATGAGAGGATGAAAATCAAATGAAAGAAAAATGAAGATAGTCTTGAAAGTAGTTTGAGTCAAGATACTAGGATTGAGGGATAGTTTAATATTATTAGTGGACATTCCTCATGTCTAAATAGTAGACCTACAAGTAGCGATATTGAAATGAAGATAGTTAGGACAATGACAGAGATATAAGGTAATTTATGCCATGAAGAGTATAGTCATTTAAGTGCAATCCTTATGACATTGATAGTCCTACGAGTTTATGTTAGTATGATAGTAGACTGTGAAGTTTATATACTTTATAACAATGGCAAGTTCATATTCTTTATATTAGTGGCAAAAGATGACTATGATAACTATGAGATTACTATGATTTGTGTTTTTGGATAGAAGACATTGTACTTCATGCTTTATGACTGTTGAAAGGGAAGCATAAGAAGTCAATGACCTTAAAATGATAGGGAAAGCTCTCAATGAAAGATGACAGTGGGACAAAAAATTTAGTCAATACAAAGGCAATGCATGAAAGTAATGACAGTCAAAAGGTAGTCCACAAAAAGGACAAGTTTTGACTGTCCAAAATAGTCCTCGGTCAAATAGAGGAATAGTTAAACTATTTGATTGGATACCTCAAAGAATATGATCTCATGGAATGTGTATTCACTATGATACAAAAGAGGGCAGTGTACTATCAAATAGCATAAGTCAAAAGGCTTCTGATCAAGAGTTGACTCTTTTAACTATCTTTAATTTTTTTTGAAGTGACAACCTAAATTTTCCATTATTTTCCTTACATTAGTTTTTCAAGGAAGACAACCATTTCATGGAGGGAAGTTACTTTATCAAAAAAGATAGTGCAACTATTGAAGAAAAGGCAATAAACCAATAGATCAATATTAGTGAAAAGGTAGAATTTCAAGAGGCTAAAAGTCCACCATATGTCATAAAACAGAGCTATGATAGATTAGAAAAAAGGACTAGTCACCTTCAAGTAATTTCATATCTCCTATCACATGCCTATCATGCAACATATATTCTTGAGATAATGGCAAGTTGAGTGGCTTAAAATTTTAGTTTAACTTAGCACTTATAGGCAATTTAGGCCCATTTAAGAAGCCCATATGGTTATGACTGAAGCTGAGAGGAGTTTGAGGCTAAAATCATGCATTTTGAGGCAATTTGGAGTCCTAAAATAGAGGAATTTTTTTGCCTTGTATGCCCAACAAGTTGAGGACTTCATGCAAATTGATTGAAGACATAAATTACAATCAATTTTATGCTTTTTTTAGAAGATCAGTTCAAGTTCAGTTAGGGGAACAATTCAAGAAACATGTAAGGAGTGTGAATTCAAAGAGGTTAAATTAAATCTCATCACCAAAGTTTGCATGATTCTGCTTCCAGTTCACATCTAGTTCAACTCATCATGCAAGCTTGACATATTCCATGAGGTTCAACTTCAGTTAGCTAAAGAGGTCTTCTATAAGACAAAGCATTCAACTCTTTTTAGAGCAGTTCTTTCATTCCTCTTTCCGCCTTATGCAAAAGAGTTCTAAGGATTGTAAGTCATTTTGAGATTCATAGAGAAACAACTTTCATGTAGTTTCAAGAATATTTGTCATATTTGTATTTGAGAAAACTCCTTTTTATCAATAAAAACAACATTTTTCCTTCTCAAAATTCATGTATTGAGCGATATTGTGAATGATTTGAGGTAATTTTGTGATTTTAGTATTCAATCCTTGAATTAGGTCTCATTTAAAATTATATTTTATGCAAGAATATGAAAAATGTATGCAGGTCATAGGCTGTGTTAGTTGTTTTTAGAGTTTTTTAGTTGTGAAAACATAGTTTTTACTTTGAAACATTTTTGTATAAGTTTTTCAAAAATTGAGTTATTCTTAGAATAGAGTAGTTTTTGAGAGGAATTGCGAATTAGAATAACAGGTATGAAGTATTTTCATCATTGGTGCATCACCTCCTAGGTCCAGTTTATCTCAATTTCGATTTTCCTATCAATTTTCCTATTAGATCAACAAGCTTTTAGGAGGTCCATCAAGGGAACTGGCCCACTCTAGAGGTTCATCTTCACCATAGGAAAACCCATAACTTGAAGATGATCCTATGTTTCACAAGCCAACCGAGTTTACACTTGGATAAGGGTGCTATCCTTGTGACAATAGGGGCATGAATGTGTGATTAGAAAAATAAATATACATGGATGGAGGAGCTTGAGGATCATTTGTAAAGGAATGGATTATGCATGGAGAGTAATTCCATACTAAGAGTGAGAATTCAAGAAAAATAGGTAGGGATAATCTTTATGGTAGAATTCATTCATAAATACTAGATTGCTCTCCAATCTAAACACTAGATCATATGCTATGGGAAGAGATTTTCCTCTTAGTGTCTGGATCATCATTGAGATATCTAAGTTGAAATCCTTGAGGTAGAACACAAAAAAAAAATTAGGTTGGATTTCATATGGAAGCATATATGGGTAAGTGCACCAAGTTGTGACACAAAAAAGGTGCCACATTTTTAAAAAACCCCAAAAAGGTCTTTTTACATGTGCCAAATAGAAAATTTAGATAAAAAAACATGTTTAAACCCTCATAATCTGCAAACCACGACTTGTGCTTTGCTTTTTTTACCTCTGTAACCCGTGCTTACTAAAAGGAGATCATTTTTTACACTCTTAGCTTGAGATTCTTTGTGAGTATGTTGCCAAGATGTCAAAGATGTATGTATTTCTATTGTTTTAGTTTCAAATTTAAATTACATTGTAGATTGAAATAGGTTTTTTAATTAAACTAATTTTTAGGAAATAAATCTCCACCTCCAAATATTGATAATTCACAATCACCTCCTCATGAAGACCCACCCAAACAATAAGAACGTCAAACCCATCTCTCAATTCATAGGCATCCTATAGGAACTCAAGAAAATATTTTAAATCAAATATAAAACAACAAAACAGAGCTTGAAAAATTGATTGCTCGATTAAATGAACATGCTACAACCCACCCTCATAGGAGAGGCATTGTTGAATCTTTAAAGTCGATTGTAACTCACATAGGAACAATAAGTGAAAAAAATTATTTTTGTTGAATAAGAGGGAGGAATTAAAATAATTGTATGCTAGTGGAATTTCTTATGTGCAAGTGAAGAAATAAAAAATTAGCAAAGCTAACTTGTGTGCTTTTTTCACAAACCCAAGAACCAATACAAATTTAGATCAATTGTATGCAGGAGGTTCCCCATCCATTAGTGCCACCATGAATTAATTAAAAATAACTTTTGGGAGTGGTGGTGGATGGTTTTTGACCAACCTCCATGCAATAACTACGAGGTCTTGTAGTATTCTGGAGGAAACTATGGTGTGAGTTTGTCCTCAATAAGATGCCAAATTATTTTTACTATCTATACTTTCAAGGTAGATGTGGGGGCTCCACACATGATAGAGTGGGTGTACGATATAATCCGCAGCTGGCATCGAGAGACTTGGCCAAACCCATGATGGAGCATGGCACTATTCCTTCCATTGTGAAAGACTATATTGAGGTGGACATGTTGGACTCGATTAGCTCACTCAATTAGAGCATTCTAAAGTGTGTGAGGCCTCTAGTAAACCCTGATGTGGGTGAGAATTCTATGCCCAAAGTTCCAATCCACTATTTTCATTCTTACGATTTTATGTATGATGGTGAGAGTGCTTGGGATATAGCTACACAACATACATTAGCTGCAAAGAAGATAGTTATGATAGATGCCTTGTTGAATGAAACATTCGATATTGATACTCAAATAAAATTCAACAAGTTCATTTAATTTTGTTTATTAAATTCTATTTTGAAATGTAAGAATAACTAAATTAGTAGACTGAATATGATGAAAATTCAGGATTTGAGGCATTTTTTCAAGAAGTTCATTTCCTTGTCTATGTTGAAGTTTTTTTCAAGAATAACATAGACAAGGAAATGAACTTCTTGAAAAAATGCCTCAAAGAAATGTGGTCTTGTGGTGATGGAATTCCATGATGAATGCCATGACATTCCATCACTATGAGACCACATTTGTTTGAGGAATTTTTTTCAAACAGTTCATTGCCTTGTCTATGCTACTACAATTTTCATATTGTCTACCAAAGCATTTTATCAAACAGTTCACTACCTTATTGCTATGGCCTTATTTGTTTCATCTTTTTCAATATTGGTGACTTATTGGTTTCATCTATTTTGATATTTACATATTTAGCCTTTGAAACCTCAAAATTACTTCATGCTATATTGAGCCCTTTGTTTTTGGGACATTTATTTCAAGTTTTGAAGCTTTACATATTAGGGTTTTTTTCTTATTAGTTGTCACTTATTTTGGATTGCTCTTCCTAGCATCAATTTTGTGCCTTTTGTTTTCCTCTATTAGCATATGGGAGGGTAAGTGCAAGAGTCTGAGTCCACCTTTTGTGGAAGTATCATAGGAAAAAATACCTACATTAGGAATGTGTACACATTTTCAATTTCCATCTAGTTTGTATTTTAATTAAATAAGGAAACTAATGAAAGTGATAAAAAACTTCATATTTGTTGTTTCATTTTTAAATTTTGACATAAGAAAACCCTAACAATGTTCATGGCATGATGGACCATAGAGTTGCTGTAGCAATAGCTAGTTCTGATCCTTTGGTAGAGGTATGTGACAGATTAGTAAATTTGACATTATATTTTCTCTTCTATAGTCTATTACTGATTTTTTTCATGATACTTGTATGTAGTTTAATTGGTATCTTGATATTTTCTATAGGTGTTTGTCTTTCTAGATCATCAATGTGTTACTATTGTGGATGAGTGTGCTGATTATTTATTTGTCGTAAGTGATTATTTTTTTATATATGTCATTCCACAATTCAATTTCTATATATTAACATCTATAATTCTTATTGTATTAGTTGGATCTACATATGAGTGAAGAGAGGAGGTTGAGTCAATGCATTTGAAAGACAACATAAAAAAAAACTGCATCCAACCAATAGTCGAAGGCTACGTGTGATCTATTTCCTTCCCCTAGTGGGAAATGGCTATGTATTAGGGTCATTTGTTGTATGCCTACATGGCATTTTTGAACATATATTTTGTACTATTGATATGTGAAATTTTATGTCCATATGGATTTTTTGTACTAAGCCTGTGTGACTTTATTGAATATATTGTATAATTTTATTGATACATATCATTGTATAGCCTTATGATTTTTGGATTAATGCAAATCTTATTTTACCACTGTTATCAAATTATATAGTTTTATCCTGAACGTTGTCAACATGAGGATTAAGTAAATCCTATTTTTGATAGCTATTCTTGAATGATGTTATGATGTGTATTGTGTAAATTGTATTCTTGAATATTGTAGGCATAGGTATTGTTTACATCTTGTTCTTGATTGTTATTGTTGAATATTCATTGATTATTCATCTGATGCTTAAATAATTAGTGATGGTTTTTATTACATTCAAGTTTTCACACATGCCTATAGCTTTCTAACATTCATGAAAAATGTTACTGAGTAGACATTTAATTATCTAAACACTCCTAAAATTAAGGATAATAAACCTATTAGCTTCTTTAATAAACTATTCAGCCTTCTTAAGTAGGCCAATAATGCATTTCTATATGAGTGTGCCTTTCATGTGTATATTGGTGACTTATATGTATTGATGTGAATACTTTGTGACTTACGTGTATTCATATGTATACTTCATGATTTGTGACTTATGAATTATGTGTATTCAAGTGTAAACAACTTACATTTGTAATTTGCGACTTATGTGTATTCCAATGTATACTTTGTGACTTATGTGTATTCATGCATATACTTCATGAATAACGTGAATTTGAGTACATGCTCCACTTATTCACATGTATGCTTCTTGCTTCATGTCTCATGTGTATTTATGTGTATATTTCATGTATTGCATGTATCCACATGTATGCTTCATGCTTCTTGTGTATACTTCACGCATTCATGTATATGCTTCATGCTTCTATGTATACTTCATGTGTTCACATGTATGCTTCATGCTTCTTATGTATACTTCATGTGTTCACATGTATGCTTCATACTTCCTATGTATACTTTATGTATTATGTGTATTCATGTGTACACTTCATGCTTCCTGTGTATACTTCATGTATTACATGTATTCATGTGTATGCTTCATGCTTCCTATGTATACTTCATGTATTACGTGTATTCACATGTATGCTTCATGCTTCCTATGTATACTTCACTTATTATGTGTATTCATGTGTATGCCCCATACTTCATGTATTACATATATCTGTGTTTGCTTCATGACCAAATGTATCTTCAACAAGATTACTTCATGTTTATTTATGATTACCTAGTTATGCTTAGAAATCATGAAAATATTAAAAACATTTTTTGAAATTATTTCTAGGTTAATAAGCACTAACAAATTAACTTATCCAAAATTGAATTACTATTAGTATCCAAATGCAATAATGAAGAGTTGTAACTATTGAAAAGGTGTGATTCCCTCAAACTTGTGACATAAAAGGGAGAGCATTTCATTTGAGAAAGACATCCATAACATCATTGAAGAATTAAATTAAGAATAGAACCTTAGGAAATGTTTCAAATAAATTAATTTAGGTTCTCATGAATAGTGATGATATGATTTAGGTTGTGACTTTTCAAAGGCAAAAAGTTGTGACCCTTCGAATAGGAAAGAATATGACCATTTTATAATGAAGGGAGGTGACCATGCATAGAATAAATGTGCTCACTTGGATGTGTCCATGCTAATTCTTTGGCCCCGCGAAGAACAAAAAAAAAGTAGCTTATATTGCAACTTTACACTACATGCATCTGACAATTTTTGGGGTAGCAAAAAAAACTTTCACCATGATCAAATGACTTGGAGATATAAAAATCTGAGAGAGGTTATTGTAGATGGACCCAATATGATACCATACCTTTAGACAAAATGTTTTTAAGTGCCATGGTTTCTGAGTAATAGCTCATCAAAGTCTGCTGCCCTTTTGCACTTTGGTCTTTTAAGAGATCATCGATGCAATCTAGCCCAAAATATTTCAGCATGTTGGGGTGCAAAATAGGATCTTTACTAGTGTAAACCTACCCATCTAGATTTATTGGAACTATCAGTTTTCTCACATGATGAACAAAATAAAAATTACACCACCTTGGAACTTTACACTGCATGCATTTGAAACTTTCTCCATCAATTGAAAACTTGTCATTACGGCCAAACAACTTGGAGATATGAAAATATAAGAGAGGTTATTGTATATGGGCCCTACATTATATTGTACCTTCATATAAAATGTTTCTAAGTGCCATGGTTTCTGAATAACAACTCATCAAAGTTTGTTTCCCTCTTGCACTTTGGTCTCTTGAGAGATATCACCGACACAATGTAGCCCAAAATGTTTTGGAATGCTGGAGTGATAAACAAGACCTTTCCTAGAATAAAACTACCCATCTAGATGTGTTGGAACTATCATTTTGGTAGCATGACAAACAAAAAAAAAATTATACCACCTTACAACTTTACATTGCATGCATTTGATGCTTTTTCTATCAATTGAAAACTCGTCACCACAAGAAAATGGATTGGAGAATTGAAAAATTAAGAGAGGTAGAGGGGCCCTACATGATCTTGTAAATTCAAAAAAATGTTTTGTGCCATGGTTTTCAAGTAACAACTTGCCAAAGTTTGTTTCCCTTTTTCACTTTGGTCTCTTAAGATATTTTATTAGTGTAATGTAGCCTGAAACGTTTTGACATGTTTGGGTGTGAAACAAGACCTTTCCTAATGTAAACCTATCCATTCAGACATGTTGGAACTGTTAGTTTGGTAACATGACAAACAAAACAAAAATTACACCACCTTGCAACTTTACACTATATGCATTTGATGCTTTTTCCATCAACTGAAAAATAATCACCATGAGCAAATGGGTCAGAGATATGAAAAATTGAGGGATGTTATTGTAGAGGGTCCCTACATGATCCTATACCTTTATATAAAATGTTTCTAAGTGCCACAATTTTTTAGTAACATCTCATCAAAGTTTGCTATCCTTTTTCACTTTGGTCTCTTAAGAGATACCGCCAATGCAATGTAGCCTAGAATATTTTCACATGTTTGGATGTGAAATAGGACCTTGACTAGTATAAACCTACCCATACAAATGTGTTGGAACTATCGGTTTGGTCGCATGATGAATGGAATAAAAATTACACCACATTGTAACTTTACACTGCATGCATTTGACGCTTTTTCCATCAACTGAAAACTTGTCACCACGGGAAAATGGCTCGGAGATATGAAAAACTAAGAGAGGTTATTATAGATGGACCCAATATGATCTTGTAGCTTTAGACAATTTTTTTCTAAATTCCATGGTTTCCAAGTAACAACTTGTCAAATTTTTCTTCCCTTTTACACTTTGGTCTCTTAAGAGATAACGTTGGTGCAATGTAGCCCAAATGGTTCCGACATGTTGGGGTGAAAAAAAAAACCTTCCCTAGCATAAACCTACCCATTTGAATGTGTTAGAACCATTAGTTTGGTTGCACGAAAAATAGAATGAAAATTACACCACCTTGCAACTTTACACTGCATGCATTTGATGCTTTTTCCATCAATTGAAAACTCATCACCACGAGAAAACAACTTGGAGATATGAAAAAATGAGAGAGGTTATTGTAGATGGACCCAATATGATCCTATAACTTTAGATAAAATGTTTCTAAGTACCATATTTTTTGAGTAATAGCTCATAAAAGTTTGTTTCCATTATGCACTTTGGTCTCTTAAGAGATATTAATCGGTGCAATGTAGCCTGGACTATTACGACATATTCGGGTACAAAATGGGACCTTCCCTAGCATAAAAATATCCATTCAGATGTGTTGGAACTGTTGGTTTGGTTGCACAATGAAAAAAACAAAAAATATACTACCTTGCAACTTTACATTGCATGCATTTGATGCTTTTTCCATCAATTGAAAACTTGTGACCATGGGAAAACAACTTGGAGATATGAAAAAATGAGAGAGGTTATTGTAGACAAAACTAATATGATCTTGTACCTTTAGATGAAATTCCTCTAAGTGCCATGGTTTCTAAGTAACAACTTGTCAAAGTTTTCTGCCCCTTTGCACTTTGGTCTTGTTAACCTATTTTGACAAAAGGTCTAAATAGTTACACCAGGTAGCTATTCAAAATTAAATATTTTAAAAGGAAAAAAGCTCAAACGAAGCATATTTTGTTTAAAAATAAGTTATAGAGCAAACTAGACGTAGAAGTGTATTTTCTTTGAGAGAAAAGGAATTTGAAATGTTTGCAGAGGTCATAAATATTGCCATTTTTTTCCCAAATAGAGGCATGAAACTATGTATATACAAGTTCATTAGGAGCAGGTATGTACCTCGTATTTGTGTTATCAAATAATAGTTTATATATGCACTCAATTTTCTCACAAGCATGAAGATAGTGGAGGGTTTGGATGGTCTTATGAGGAATAAGGGGAAAGATATGAAACAATAAGACCAAAGATTGAGAGATGACATTGCACAGTAGTTTCTAGATTGTCCATGCGAATATGATAGTCCTTCAAAGGTGAATGATAAGGGGATAAAGATTCAAGGGGCACATAATGCATGAGAAATATATTATAAAGGTGCAGAGATCATAAAAAATAGTCATGATGTATTGTAGTGGCAACCACGTGAACAAATTTACAGTCATGATGTAGTGCAATGGAAGTCATAAAGAGATTTGAAGGTTATAGATGAAGGAAAATGTGTGTAGGGGAGCTTTATCAGAACCTTGTCTGTTGTATCAAAAACCTCACATGGCACTATACATATCTCTTCTTTCCACACATAAATGAACCATAAAGAGTTTATATTTTAAATGGGAGGGAAGTTGTCTTTATCATGAATGGAATGTTCTTTGCGGTAAGGTGTGAAGTATGTATATGGTTGTGGGCCTTCTTGCTGCAAATATCATACCTCACAATTTTTTATCTTCACTCTTCTGTTGTTCAAGAGAAAAAGTTTGAGACTATACCCATTGGGACTGATGAGTGCTAAAAATGACACTTTAATTGATCTTTTTATGTTCTCAAAGATTTTATTATATATTAATTAAATATGCTGGTAGTAGATTATATAATTATATGTTTGCTTGTTTTATCTTATATTTAACTAATTTAAGGATATATTAGAAATGATATTTTGAATTAAATGTGTTGCTTTTTAATGATGTTAATGATGGAATGATTATGCAATTTGAAATATTTTCTATCATAATAGCATCCTATCTTTGAGGATTCTGTTCGGTTGATTAAATGCTTACATCATGTGGTGGACTTGTTAAACTCTCTGTTTAACAAACTTGGAATTTTTCATGCTTCTGATCGCTCCAGCTAGATCCTGATTTATCAATTCCAAATTGAATTCTTTAATCAGTTTGGAAACTTCTTGTTCAACTATTATGTGGTAGATTTCTTTATGACACTTTCAGTTCTATTTAGTTTTAGTTTTTTTTCTTTGTGTCTTGGCGGGTAGTGCCATGATTTTGAATTCAAATAAGTGGATATTCCTATAAATATCCATCCTTAGATTTAGTCTGGAGTTAGTTAATCTTTTGCTTATGCACTGTAATTTTTGTAATATGCACTTTTGTTCTACTTGCCTATTTGGGCTAATTTGAATGCAAATAAGGATTTAATTCAAATCTCGGTGTTTAAGGTCCCACTAGAGGAAGAGAAGGGCCCACTCAACCAAAGGCGGTGACCTTGTGTTATGTTCTTTGATTCAGTTATTTTCTGTTTAATTTGTATCAATTGGAAAGTTAGGAATATTGATCTCTGTTTAATCATTGTTAGTGATTACAATTATTTATACTCTTAGATTAAGTTCATTGTGTTCTCAAGATAGTTCATTGCACTTTATTGTAAATTAATATTCATTCATTTACTGTAGATTTAATTGTTGTTCATAGGAATTAAACTTAATAATTATTTTCAAATGCATGTGGTTTTTAATGGGAGAGATAACAATGACTTATGGGAAGACAAAACTGAAGCTTGTTTGGAATTCATTCATGGAATTTAGTGTTACTATTTTCTAGATTAATATTTATTTTCTTGCAAAAGTAAATAGATTCTCTTTTGCAAACATAAATAGATTCTCTTTTCAAGTAAATTTCAATTCTGAATTTTAGATTAAGAGTAAGTTTAGTTTTTAGCTTAATCCTTCCATGAATCAATTGCAAAATAAGTCAAGTGAAATTTGAAATAATTTATTAAAGTCTGAATAATCATTAGTTAAGAAATAAGTTAGGATTAAGTTCTTAAAATTAGCTAGAAATTAGTTGTTATGATCCACTCTCGAGAGCTCCTGAAAGCTCTTGAAGGAATTAAACCAAAACCAAAAGTCACTATTTATAGTGCAAAACCCCCCAATTTGTGGAACCATCCTTATCACATATAGCTCTAAGACACACCTGGTTTGATAATTGAAATATTAAATGATGCAAGAAGTGACATCAATGAGCTTGCCTATTAGGGACACTGTATCACTACAATGTTTTGGAGATTGCAATTGCATTGAGTGGGATTTTTTTAGTCAATATTGTATTATTAAGCTTTATAGAGACAACATTTCATAGTGCAGGGATTGAAGTTTTAAATCACATGGATTGCATGCTCAATCACTAATTGAACATGCTTATGTATAAAAAATTGGACATAACTAGTCATAATCTCATGATAGTTGCTCAAAACTTCAAAATTTACAGGTCAAGATAATACTCTTTCACCAAAGGTATATCCTTTTAGTTTGTGGTTTTTCATCGGAAGGGTAAATCAATGAAAGGAAAACAAAGGAGGGTATGCATATTGATGAAAGGGATTTGACAACAAGAAGAGCTTAGATAATGAGACAATTCAAACTACATAGGACAACCTTATTCATGAGAGTCAATATTGAGGTTTTATTAACTTGTTGCCCCTTCTAATGTTTTCTATATATGGTTGTACTAGTGAGTGAATTTTTTTGACTAGAGGTGACCCCTATGACACTACCCAAATAACTGAATTAATGTTGGTCTTTGAGGTGGCTTTCTAACAAAAAGTTTCTTAGAATTTTTTAAGGCATCAAGTCATGCAAGTCAACTCTATAAGGGAAAAGAACATGCTTTGTAACTTGTAGAAAGGGTGTTCAATTGAAGCTATGTCTATAACTAAATGTCTCCATGGAATATTGTAGCAACTTAGGTGATCTTTCCAACCTTTCCAATGCATTTCTAATGTTTCATAATGGTATTCTCTTGTTTATAGTAAATCAAGGTATAAATTTGAAATGGATTATTAAGAAAAATATGTGTTGGTGAGGCTTGTAATTCAAATTATGAAAATGCACGGCATAATAAAGATGTAATGGCATTGGATTGAAGGCTAAAAGTGAAACTAAGGGAGAAAAAAATTGTGACTTCACACCTTGTGATAGTTATGACAATGAGAAGCTTGTAGAGTAATAAATTAACTACCTCATTGATGTTCTCCCTTGTTATGTCATTAAGAATTGTGATTCAATTTATGCTTCTGCCACATGTATTTTCTTTCAAGAGGATGAGTAGATTGGGTTTGCACTTAAGGATGAATTTTTTGACATAAATGACACCACGTGGACATGAATTTTCAATTTGAAGATATTTCCTTGGAAGGTTATAGTTTTTTGATCATATGGATCATATGATTTTGGAAAAACTTTAAGAAACTCCCCCGCCCTTAGCGAAGGTGTAAAATCTTGGTGAATCTTTTATACTTCCTGATAAAAATATTAATTTTAGTGGCAATTTTTTTTGTTTTTCGTAAAAAAAAAAGGTCCATTGACAAATCTTTTCTAATCACTAGAAGTCTGTGGAAAATCCTGGCGAAATGCAATTTTTTTAAAAACACAAATTTTTCCATTGGTGATTAAAATCTATTTTCAAACAAATAAAATATTTTGATTGGAGAATTAAACCTGTTTTCAAACAAGAAAAAATAATTTTGTTGGCGATTAAAACTTTTTTTCAAACTAAAAAAATAAAATTCATTGGCGAATTAAACCTATTTTCAAATGATTGAGAAATTTTTTTTGGTGAATTAAACATAATATAAAACTAATAAAAAAATGCATGAAAATAAAGATTATTTGCCTTATTGTTTTCATCAACCATCCAAAAATCACCTACAACTATAACAGTTTTTTCAAAAAAACATCTTAACATGCTTCATAATAGAAAAAGTAACCCTTCCCAACTAAAACTAGTTCAACAACTATCTGTATCTACCTTACATACTTCAACAAGCCAAAAATTTAGTACTAGTCTTGCATTAATTTTGAAAAAAACCCTACAAAAAACTACAAATTTTGCAAAAACTGTGTTAATTCATCTTCCGCTTCCTTGCATTCTGTCCTTTTTCTTTCACACACTTTTTCTTTGCTTTTGCCTATGCTTCCACCTTCATCAGCTCTATAAAGAGCTTCAATGCTTCCCAGCCTAACCTTGCTTCTTCCCTACATTGATTTTTAATCTCATCCTCCAACCAACGTAAGAAAAGGATGCATCCTTCTGCCCCTTCCAGTTCCACATTTTCAAAGCCTTCCCAGATGTCCAAACCTTCACCTGGAACTACCCATTCAAGTATTGATTCTAATCCTTCCAAGAAATCTCTATGCACAATCATCTCCATCACTTCTCTCATTGTGCTTGTCGATTCCCCCAAGTCCAAACCCCATGCTATAATCAAGGAGTATACATCCACGTTAGTCCTGTATCTATGCCTAATATTTCCAAAGGATTTCCCCAAAATCATCTGCACGCTTTGTACCAACCTCCCATCAGTGAATAAAAATATACCCATTAATATTTTGTTAGAAGCTTCACCATAAAACCGGTTTAATTGCCTCCTAGAACACATAGTGAAGTTGGCCTCAATTTGAAAACTACTGTAGCTATACCGCCACCACCACCACTCTTTCAGAATTTCTATGTGCCTTCTTCTCTATGCCAAAATCTATTATTAACTTCACTAATTGAGGACCGAGAGGTAATAATTTTCCAAACTCTGCATGTATTGATCTTAATTACCCATCGATCCTCCAGTCATGTCCACTTGCTAAAATTTTCCCATAATCTTCACTTCATAAATGCACTGTCTTTGCCACCTTTCCTATATTAATTCACCAAAGTTGGGGTTTTGGTACTTTTCCTTACCTTAGTTGCCACCTTTCCTATCTTAATTCACCAAAGTCGGGGTTTTGGTGATTTTCCTAACCTTAGTTGCAAGTCTTTCTTGGTCATCTTTGTAGTTTGTAGTCAGTGGGTCAGAGGTTTCAAAAACTTTGAAACTTCAGAATTTGGTTCTAAGGTTTCAAATTTCAGTGACCATGCGACATTATGGACCATGACTGTTCGATGAATTTTTGATGGATGGTTGTAGTTGCATTCCGAAAGTATATCTCTCAAGCACTAGATTTGCGAATTGAAACCTTCAGAATTACACTAGAACCGTTAAATATTTTACTGTTTAAATATTGGTGCTCTTGTTTACCATTTAATATTTCCTAAGTCAGACCAAAATATTTTATGATAAAGCCTTAAATCTTAAGTCTTTAATCCTGAGGGTCGAGTCTCATTAACCTAGCGATGTCCTCATTTGAAATTATGCACATGCATAAAGTTTGTTTTAAATGAGGGACCATTCGATGAATTTTCGATGGATGGCTAAAGATGTATTTTGGAAGTAAATCCTTGAAGCACTAGACTTGAGAACTAAAACCTCCAGAATAACAGTAGAACCGTTAGATTTTCAGAAATCAATGGTTGAGATTTTATTAATTATTGGTTTTAGAAATCAACATTTAGTTCTGATCATAAGTGAGTGAAATTTATTGTGACTTATTAGGACATTGATAATGATTAAGGTAAAACGAGACATTTAATTCTCTCTTTTCAATTCATCGAAGTACTCTACCTTTCATTTATTCTATTGAAATTCTCAATTTGGCGGTGGTATTGGGCGACAGTGTGGATTAATGCCATATGAATAGCCAGAGTGATTGATTGGATAGCTTTATATTGAAAACTACATGATGTACTATAGAATCGTAGCTGATGATGTCAATAATCCAGTGATTTTGACAATCGACAACTTGTGTGGCACTACCGATTTTGACAATTGAAAACTTGTTAGCTTGAGGTACAGTTTGCAACTTTGCATGTAGCTAGCTTGAGGTAACGATTAAGTTTGATTTTAGGTTTGCACAAATCACAATTATTACTAGTCAATAGTAACTATACACAACCTCACACGTGACACATGTGAGGTGTACAAGGGACCAGGCTGGTAGTGGCACTTTTGGCCCATAAATAAGGATAGTGAGCATAACTAAAATCATTCATTTAATTTTCATAAGGGTTTTCATTTTGTAGGGTTAATAACTTAATAAGGATTCAAGAAGAAGATGATGCAGTATTATTGGGGATGCTCTAAATTCTTCTGCCTCCAGTTATGTAGTTACAAAGTAAAAGAGCAATTTCCTTCAAGTTCAGAATGGGGGGAATTGGAAAGAAGTTGATTTGGTTTACTTGACTTCTCAAATAGGTTTTGAACCAAGATGAGGAGAGATCTGATGGAGATAAGTGCTATCCTAGTGCATGAAAGCTATAAGTAGAAGATGGGAGCAATTTTACTACCCCTCATCGTTTGCATGGTTGCCCAGGAAATTCCCATGCATTTAATTTTAGTGCTCATCTTCTACATGGGAGAAATTTTACTACCCCTCATCATCTACATGGTTGGCCAGGACATTCCCTTGCATTTATTTTGAGACACCATGGCCTACTAGGCAAGCCCCATGCATTTATTTTAAGTGCTCATCTTCTGCATGAGAGAAATTTTACAACCCCTCATCTTTTGCATCAATCTAGTTTTGATAGGGGCTAAGTACATTTTGTATCTTCATGGCTTCCATTTCCCCAATTTGATTTGGCCCCCTTTCCCTATGCATTTATTTTCAGAGACCATGGCTGACCCGACAAGTCCCATGAGTTTATTTTGAGAGCTCATGGATGACCCGACAAGTTCCATTTATTTTCAGAGATACATGTATCACATTTACGTTTTCAAATTTTCACCAGTGGTCCAACAAAAGCTTGGTTCTTGCGCTTACATTTGTATTTGTACAATGTAATAATGTGACATTGTAATTCAATTGTAATAAAGTAAATCGTTGTGCTATTAATGTGACATTGTAATTCATTTTATTAAGGCCTTTGCAATGTTAAGTTTCTGGTGCCTTGGCCTTAATGTCAATCCTAGTGCATTAAAGTTTAAAGCAAATATAAAACACATGTTTAATGTTTATTATTTATATCATGAATTACTCAACCATTTGATGAACATTTGATGTATGGTTGTAGTTGCATTTTGGAATGAAATGCATAGAGCGCTATGCTTGCGAACTTCAACCTCCAAAATCACCCTATAATCGTTAGATTAACAAAGATCAATGGTTTAGAATTTGTTGTCAATGTAGGAGTAAATCATTAATGGCTTGTTTTAAATGCTGTCAACCATGTACATTGTACTACCTAATTGTGTACTATGTAGTCCATAAGTAACGAGTAGACGTTTCAGTGTCATTTAGTTTGCTCATTGTAGTGTACCACCTTGTTCTGGGTTCTACAGTTCCAGTTCCAACAAAGCCATCCCAGTAACCCAGTTTCAAGTTTCAACCCAGTTTCAACTTCAAGAATCAAAATTCAAAATTCAAAATTCGGGTAAGTTAAAGAATTCCTGTGGCGACATTTCATCACTTGACGTTTCTTAAAATCTTATTTTGTCAAACTTTGAAGTTTAGGTTTAGGGTTAAGAGGCTTAAGAATTAAGAAGAATTAAGGACTAATAGGGAATTCACAAATTTCATATTGTTGATTGTAACATGTCTACCACCAGTACCATTAGAGCAATCTCAAATAAAAAAAACACATTATGAAAAATTGCTTAAAACCCCAGGTTTCACTGATGAATACCATGATATTTATGATCCTGAAACCTATGGTAGGTGTACCTCAGAACTTAGATTTTCATTTGAGAATAAGGCTGCAAAGTAAATACAATTGCAAGTTAATAGTATCAGTGCACCGTGGGTAACTAGATTAGGGCACATGATATTACATGAGGTTTTCCCTTGCCCATAATTTATCATGGTCTATGCCCTAAATTATGATGATAAAAAAAGATCAATTGTTAATAAATATAGCAAAGAAGAATTGTTATCCATTAATGCAGAAGAACTTGAAAAAGTGTTGGGCTTGGGGTTTACAACCGAAGAATTTGGAAATGTCCACATTGACCTAGAAAAGCTTGCTAGTGATTATGAAGTAGTGGATGAAATGGAGAAAAATTCTTTCTTAAATAGAATAGTTCAAGATAGAAACAAATTGAAAGTTGATCATAAGCATCCTTATGATTTGGATATTTTAAAACCATGGGTTTAGGATACTATTTCCATGCTAGCATTTTTCCTCAGATTGGATAGCAATTTGGAAGTGGGTGCATTCCTCCTTGAAATGGTGTATAATATCCATTATGGTGTTCCACATGCCAAATATAATTTTATTGAGCACAATGAAGAATCCATGCATAATTTTTTTTTAATGATTAAAGGAGGTTCCACCAAGAAATTTAGGTTCACAACCTACTTGTGCTATCTTTTTCTATTCAAATTTAGAGGAATGTTTCAGACCAACAAGCTTCAGATTCAACCCTATGGTAATAGTAATCCTAAGCAAAAGAAAAATGGCTCCAATATATGAATGGACCACTGTTATAAGGTTGCATGATTCTTGAAGGAACTACAGTCATTTTGTAGACTACTTTTTGGCTCCATTACATCAAGCAATTACAAATACTCCAATGCCTAGATTGCCTATGTCATGTAGAAACTGCATTCAACTAGGAAAATAAATACAATTGTCTGATTGGTACTTAATGGAAGAATATACTGTGCTAAGATTTTATGGATCAAAAGTACAACCATACAAACTTCCAATACATGTGACATAAATGGTTTTTGCTTTGGAATATGTAACATAGATGCAAAGTACTGATGAAAGACACTTTTACGATCAGGGGAAGAAGACCTTATTTCCTTCTTTACCTTTTACATGTGGAGGGATGACATTTGAGAGAAAATAATTTAGTGTGGCACATGATCTTTTGAATGTTTTTGATTTTGATGCTATTTGTCAT
>VDFB02368751.1:0-23167 GCA_007258455.2 Sequoia sempervirens | reverse complement strand
TTACATAATACACAGTTCTGGAAACTATTCCGTATCCAATCCAAACTATTTGCCCTAGGGCTGGAATAGAGCTCTACAGTCTAAACGCACTAACATAACACATTACTCAAAATGATTGTAGCCCTTTTTGTGTACAAATAAAATCCAGAAGATGCCGAATAAATAGTTGGAACTAATAATCCAATCATGAGTTGAAAATGGTCACCGAACAGCATCTAAGTTTGAAAAGAGAAAGCTCTCTGAAATACCCAAAAAACCAAAACCCTATTAAAACTAGAGAAACAAACAATGTACTGCTAAACTCAGCTAAGAGGACACTAAATGCTTAACTTTTGGTAACAGGCAATAAAGAAATGCTAATATTAATGATTGGATAAATCTATAGACAGATCGAACATTCAATCTTTCTGTAAAGAGTAATAAATCATTTTCTGCCTAAAAGACAAGGACTATCTACCCCCTCCAAAGCAACAATTTGTGATCTAACCAAGCGTAAAATTTTCGTGGGTTCCCTTTCATATGAATGTGAGCGAAACAGACAGCTTGTGTCAGACATACTACACACCAAAAAAGTACTGTACACGAGAGCCCACATAACAACCAATACCTTGCAGAAAATACTTCATACAGACAGGCACAGAAATTTTAAAAGATGCTATTGCAGTAATAGATGGGCTCTGGAAACTTCTACAAACAACAATTTATGTATAAACACGACCATTACAATGCCCCAGTTAAAACACCCATGTAACAAGCCTTGAGGTAAGAACCCAGCAGCTCTTTGCCAAAAAAACCAGCCAAAAAAGAAAACTCTGAAATCTTCAATTGTAATTGTTGTGGATTTGAATCCAAATGCAGAGTGACCCAACTGTAAACAGAGTATCAGTTATAAATCAGTCTGGTAAACGACAGTATCATGATACCCGCAATGGTAAAAGACCATGTGAAATAGCCTCTTCATTAAGGCCGGCAATAAGACAAGAACTCAAATTCACCCAGCAAAATCATTGTTTCCCTGTTTTAATATAATAAAAAAGGATAATAACGAGATTATTGGTTCACAACTACTAATACATCCAGAATAAGAAGATCTCCAAAAAAAAGAAGGGAATGATATAGTTTATTAGGAGGATATACAAATCCCTGAGATGAATCATGAGTTATTTTCAGCATGGGAGTATAAAATCAAATACCATTGTTGGGTGCCCACGTAAATCTCTCTCAAGCGATGTAAATTAGGTGAGTCCGGTCGGTAAAATTAAAGCTTGGTGAAAAAGGAAAAATCAAATAAAATAGCATTTTTTCAAAAAAAATGACACTGCCAAATCAGCTAAAATGTTGTTCTTGTGCTTAAAGTTTGAATCTCATATTTATTAAGTTTGTTTCTGCTCAATTAGCTATCTTGACTTTACGCTTCTTGGCTAGCTATGTTCTTATGGCGGCTGCTGTTTTTTTCCTTTGAAAGTTTTCTAAAATCTTTAATATATTTAATTAAAATATATAATATAATTAATGAATAGGCTTTATAAATTATATAAAAGAATACAATTGAAGGGGATGAAAATAATAAAAGATTTTATATAATAGTAGGAGCTATAAGAAGTTTTATAAAAGATACAGTGAAAAATGGATTATGCAAAATCAACAGGGGTAAAGTAAGGCTAGAGATAGTCGCAATCTATAAAACAAACAATTAAAAACAAATTATTATCATTGATAACAAACTAAAAAGATTCTTCGAGCATATATAATAGAAAAAAAAATCAAATGAGCAACAATGACATCAATAAGAATTATATTAACTTCTCGTAGATATGAACATTATAAATTTTATGTTGAAAACTTGTAATATAACCTTGTTAATCAATATGAAGGTGACTAACTTCAGGTGGAGTTGATTCAACTAATTGGAGACCTCTTAGTTGTTCTTTGATAGAACCTATGATTGAAAAGATAACAAAGCAATCTAGAAGAAAATGTCAAAGTAGAGCCTTGAAATTTTAGTTTCCTAGTGAATTGTAGAATTAGCAAAAATAGTTGAGCATATGAATTTCCATAAATGAAGATGGGTAACTTGTCTAATTGTATTAGCAATAACATTATTTCTCAAGATAATTCCAAATAGAGCCTCTTTTTTACTTAAATGATGACCAGACAACTTAGCAGATAAAATTCTAGAAACAACCAACAATTACTTGTTAGCAACCATGCATCCCCAAAACATGTGTTTTACATTTCCAACAACGTGACAAAAAAATCAACAACATGACAAAAAATGCATTTAACTAGTTGATTAGAGAAGCATCTTAGACTTTCACCAATAAGCAATTTGTGGTATAATAATTTCCAAGTAAGCTTTTGAGAATTTGTACCAACCTTAGACCTCCAAATTTGAGTACTTAACTTAAGCCAACTTGTATGGCTAAAATTATAATCATTTAATATTGAGGTAAGGAATTAGGGAAATTTTGGGACTTGGATATGGAGATATATTTTCTTTAATGGGAAGAAGAAATGTTGTGAGGAAATTTAGTGCTAATCTCTAAAGAATTGCAATGTAAAGGGGTACATAATTTGATAGTTAGATTGGATGGTATTTTAAAGGATTGCACAAAAAGAAAGAATTATTTGTAGTTCTTGCTCAAATCAAATCAAGCTTTATTATCTGGCCAGGAAGAACTATAGAGATGAGAAATCTCATATATCACCAAACTATCTAATGCCCTTTTTGAGAAACAAATAAGATTACATAGGAAACAACGTAGCTAGTGGTTTTCCTTGAAAATATATATTCCTATTCCACCAAATGCAAGAACAAGCAAAGCTAAAACTATATTGTAGCTGGCTTAAAATTTGGCATACCTTTTTCCATATTTTCCAAATAAACTAAATAGGGAAAGAGGCTTTAATCTACAATTAAAGAGTAAGGAGAAGCTTATCCATCCAATTAAAAATTTACCATTTCCTTTTAACATTAATGTTATTAAATCTATATCTCAATAAAATCTTAATGTTCATCACCTTTAACCCCTCTAGTGATCCATTTGACCACTAAACATATTCCTTGAAATTTAGGATCTTTAGTTTCAAGTCCACCATTGGATTTAGGTTGTATACATTATGACTAAGAGATGATTCTACAACCAACAATATAACATTCCATTTAGTCCATATGAATTGTCAAATTAATTTATAGAGTTCTTTAGAACCTTTATTTGACAACTTCCAACAAGAAGAGAAATAAACATGAGTGACAAGAAATTATGTATTTTTCACCCAAACTTTTCCTAGTAATGAAAGTTCAACTTCTTAACTCAATTAAAAATCTTTTTCTTAAGCCTATTTAAGTACCATTCCCCTATAGCATTAAGATCTAACCCCATACCAAGTGAGATCCCTAGACTTACTTCAAACATTCTAGATCAAATTTTTGGATCACTTCCATCGACATGAATAGATACAAGCATGATATTTCAAGCGTACTACAAGAAGTCTTCTTTGTTGTTCTCAAATGCTCTAACATTATAGTACGATTACATATAATTCTCAATCGATATTAGCATCACCTCGACATCAATCAAGAGTAATTTTCACAAGAGCACTTCAAGAGCATCCAAGAGCATTTCTAAGGCATTTAAGGGAAAATTTGTAGAAGAATATTGCAGCAATCAAGATTACATTGTCATGTCAAAGGTTTATTGCATCATGCATGTTGTTTGAGCTAATATGTTGATGTAGTGTTCAAGATCGATCAAGCATATTCAAAGGAATTGTTTCATATCAAGTTTCATGATCAATATCTACATTCATTAAGGCCACTTCATACAAGTTTGCATATTTGTACTCCAAGGTTTCAATTAAGGTTTGGTGAGTTGTTACATATTGTTTTTCATTCATCATTCCTTTCATGCTTTTATTCATTTCAAGGTTTAATTACCAAAACGAGATTTCACCAAGGCAAACCCCCATTCCCTAACAAACAACATTTTTCTCTCTTTGATGTGTGATTGCAAATTTTAGGTTGAAGATCAATTGAAGAGCAAAATTGAAGAAAGTTGCAAAGTTGTCAAAGTTGCAAGAAAAATTGTCAAATCATGAAAATTGTTCTACAGGATTTATTTTCGGCTTTTCGACAATGACTGACTGGAATCTAGGAGTGCATACATAGAAGAATAGAACCTAGAATAGATTTTTAGGAGCCCTAGCCAATACACATTCGCCATAGGGCGAATGAGTCCTCAATGAGGTTTGAAAAAGCATCTTTGGTGATAGGTACACAACATTTTACCCTTTCTAGATCTGCCTTTTTCCTGTTAGTTGGGTTAGATTTGGTTATTGTTTCTCATTTGCACATTATAGCACACATTTTGAATGAAATTAGGAGAAATAGGTGAATCATTTTGTTTCATTTTGATAAACCTTAATTTTTCCATATTTCACTATCCAATATGGAGTACCATGATCTAGGAGCTTCTTTGAGTCCATAAAGTGCTTTCTTTATTTTGCACACAAAATCTAGATTATCTAAACATTGGAATCCTTCTTATTGTTCAATGTAAACGTATTCTTCTAATTGTCCATTCAAAAATGCACACTTAACATCCATTTGATATATCTTGAAATTCTTGAATGTTGATAAGGCCAAAAACATTTTGATTGCTTCCAACCTTGCTACCAGAGCAAATGTCTCTTCAAAATCAATTCCTTCAACTTGAGCATATCTTTTACATACAATTCTAACCTTGTTTTAGATCACTTTTCATCTTCATTCAAATTGCTTCTAAAGACCCATTTGGTACCAATGATATTTTTGTCTTTGGATCTTAGAACTAATTCCTAAGTTTCATTTTTCTTGATTTAATTCAATTTTTAATCCATAGCATCTAACCAACCTTTTTGTTTGCTTGCCTTTGCATAGGAACTTGGTTCAAATTTTTGATAATAATACAAAGTGTACCTATTCATTTACTTTCTCAATTATTCTTTGGGTTTGAACCATATTGTCCTTATCTCCTATAATTTGATCTTCAGAGTGACTCTTCTGGACATACCTAGTCAAAGTCTTTGTAGTTGTATTCTTAGAATCATTTTCTGAGTCTTCATCATTGTTGTGGATTAGATCTTCATTATATTCTTCCTCCAGAGTATCAGTAAAATGTATTGTTTCATTAATACTTACGTTGAAACTTTCCATAATCCTTTTCAATATTTTGTTATAGCATATATATGCCTTGCTTGTCATAGAATAACCAAGAAAAATACCTTCATCAGATCTAGAATCAAACTTACCCAAATGTTCTTCATCCCTTTTGATGTAGCACTTGCTTCCAAATATCTTGAGATGTCTAACCGAAGCTAGTCTTCCTTTCCATAGTTCATACGATGTTTTAGAAGTCCTTATACTAATTTAAGCTCTGTTCAAAATATACACTACAGTCTGAATTGCTTCTCTATAATACATATCTAACAACTTTGCTTGACTTAGCACTATTTTGGCCATATCCTATATGGTTCAATTCTTCCTCTCAGCTACTCCATTATGTTGTGGAGTTCTAGAAGTAGGAAATTATCTTTATATCCCATGCAACTCATAGAATTCATCATACCGATTAGGAGTGAATTCTCTACCTCTATCTAATCTTTGACATTTGATTGTTCTTTCGGTTTCATTCTCAACCATAGTCTTAAATGCTTTAAACTTTTCAAACGCTTTTGATTTTTCCTTTAGAAAAGTAATCCAAGTCATTATAGAATAATTATCAATAAGCATCATAAAATTTACCTATCACATGTTATCCTTTTTGTTCTCATTGGTCCGCACAGATCAATATAAATCAAATCTAATGGATTTGTTGTGGAATATTCCTTAGTAGGAAATTTTTTCCTTGTCTATTTTCCTTCATGACATTACTTACAACTAGTAGATTGAGGCTTCTTGATCGTTGGCATGTCTCTTACTATTCCTTTTGAATTGATCCTCACAAGATCATCAAAATTGATGTGTCCCAATCTTCTATGCCAGAGCCAACTCTCTTCTCTTTGTATTGCAAAGAAATTTTGTCTATCTACCTCATTGAGATGATAACATAATTGTCAGTCAAACTTCCTTCTTCAACTAACTCTCTTGTATTGGTCTTTATGATTTCATAGCCTTTATCACACATTTGACTTACACTAAGAAGATTGTGCTTCAATCCTTCTACATATAGAACATCATGAGTTTTTTTATTTTCGCCATCAAGACTTAAAATACCCTTGTAGACATGGAAAATATACTGACATACTTGATCCCGATTATTAACACCATTTCATCCTAAATCAATCCTTAGTCTAACCATTTAATCAAATACCTTTATTTGATTAAATTCATCAATTTTCCTCTCTTAATTAAATAAATCATTTTATCTAATTAAGTCTTTCTCTCTTGTTAATTAAATCAATCTATCTTATCTAATTAACCCTATGTCCATATTTAATTAAATAATTCCCTTTATTTGATTAAATATCTAGGTCTATCTATTAAATTATATAAATTAAACCTTGTTTAATTTAAGCTAACCAATCATCTCCTTTAGTTAATAAAAAAAAAAATTATTTAACTAAGTCTAAAATCACATTCCTCTCATCTTTGATTTAAATAAACCCATAAATCTAAGTCAAATTTGTCACTTCATCTAATCTCTCATTAAATTAATTAACCATTGATTAATTTAATCCTAATTCATGTCCCATCCTCTAGCTTTTGCCACTTGCACATGAAAATAGATTTAATTTATTTATTAAATCCCTATTTTCTCTCAACATGGCATAATGGAGGAATATTCTCTCAAATTTGAATTCAAATCCAAGTGGACTTTGTCCTTCCAACAAGACATTTACTTCACCTAATAAGTCATTTTGCCTTGAGCCAAGTGGCATTTAAGACATTCTTTTTCCCTCTTACATGTCATTTCACTAATTTCAAATATCACCTAATGTCATTTATGGGCACATTCATCAAAATGTGCACATCCTTCATCCATCCATCTCTTGACAAGTGACACCTTGCCATTGGTTGAATGTTAGTCCCACATTGCTCCATTTTGGGCATTTCTCCAACTTGTCATTCTATAAATAAGAGACTTCATTCCTCATTTTAGCATCCACAATTTGAGAAAACTTACTATACTCAAATCCATACTCAAGCATAGCAATTCTCATCCATTTCATCAAAGTCTTAGCTAGGTTATGCAGATTTTCATCTTGGAGCATACTTCAATCTTCAACAAAGTGGATCACATCTTCATCAAATCATCAAAGCTTGCATAGGATTTGGGAAAGGGCCAATTTCCACATCAAATTGGCACCAACTCCCCCATAAGATCAAGAGTTTGCATGTTCTTAATAGGATTTAGTTTGTTTTTATCTTCTTTCATTGTGTTCTTGTTTTATTCCTATTTTGAGCATAGTTAAATGGATTTTATGGGGAACTTAGATTCTAACTTGCATTTCAATCTTCTAATGTGTGTATTCTTTGTGTTTTGTAGGTACTAGGATCTTGGTTCATACAACCCTTATCAGTAATATTAGTAATAAAATTGTTACCAAGGGTCACAAATCCTCCATCAAACTTTTTGAAGTGCATGAAATTGCTCTTGTCTTTGATCATGTGGCTTGATAATATGTTGTTAATAATCCTTATATTCTTCTCCTTTTGAGCATGTAATGTATTTTGAGCCACCATGGGTTTCTCTGAACTTTGTTCCTTTGGTTTCTTCTTCCAAACTTTATCTGCTTCATTATTCTAACATTCTGACTTATTTCATTTTGGGTATAGTATAGGATAACTCACAAAATTGCTTCTACAGTTTCTAGCAATATGTTTTGTTACATTTGTGACAAATGATACTGAAATTATACAAGGGTACAAATGTATTTATGCTAACAAAATCATTTCTTCTTGCTAGACCCTTTCTACAATTCACAACCTTATGACCAAAATGATAACAATTAAAACAATAACTAGAAAAATAATGATTGAACCTGTTATTGTATCCTTGTCCTCTTGGAGCTTGTCTTTTGTATCTTCTATTTTGTCTATGCACTTGGATGAAACCATCATTCAACACCTTTCTTTCATCAGATTTCTACAACTTTCTCAAACTTTGAACTTGCAGAGCCATTATGTTCTAGATTCTCAACAACTAACTTCATGGGTTGCTCAATCACCTTATTCTTCTGTATATATCTATAAAATGAAGACCATTTTTGATATGTAGTGATCTCTGGCTTTCTATTATTTGATCCAAGGTCTCAATACTCTTCCCAAACTTCAACTTCAACTGATGATTTACTTTTTCAAGATCTTTCCTTAGTGATACAATCTTTGCTTCAATTTTTTCAAAATCCTTGTCTCTTGATAGCAATATTTTAGTAAGAACTTATTCAATCCTCTTTGCTTCTTCCACTTGAATATTTAGATTAGTGACCATCTTCTCTACTTTCTCAAGATTCAGAGATAATTTGTCTTTTTCTTTCACTTCTTTTGCAGTTATTTTCTTCAACCTTTTGATTTCCTTCCCACCACACAACAATTCTTCCACAAGGTCTACTTCCACATCATCATAAATTTCAAACTTTATTTTTGCATCTTCTTCAGAGGTTTTCATATCCATAAAAAGAGTCTTTTCTCATTCATTCCCAGAAGTGTCTTGGTCATCATCATCATATGAGTAGCCTTCCTCATTGATAAAGAAACTTTTTTGATTTTTTTTGAAACTTTTTCCCTTTTTGAAATGACATTTTCTCATCATTGTTAGATTCCTTATATTGACAATTATCCATGAAATATCCTACTTCACCATTATTAAAACATTTGAAAGGAAACTTATCTTTATACTTTTCGGAACCTCTGTGTAACTTTCTGACAAAGTTTGCTTCCTCCAGATTGATCCATCTTTTGAATCTAGATCATCTTGATTCTTGGACACCTTGAATGCAACCTCTATCCTTACAAAATTATCATTCTCAATTTTCATTTCATAGGTAATCAAAATTCCATGTAACTCATCCATAGTTAGAGTATTCATATCTTTGGCTATTCAACAACAAATGCTTTTTCTTCAAAATTTTGGAGAAGAGATCTAAGTACCTTTTTCACAATCATACATTCTTTTAGTTCTTCATGAAGACCTCTGATGGAATTGACAACCTCATCAACCCAAAGTAGGAATGTGGTAATTTTTCCCTCTTCCTTCATTTTTAAAATTTCAAATTGACCTCAATGAGTTTTAAGCTTTGCTTGTTTGACCTTATCATCACCTTCATAGATGTTGTGTAGCTTACTCCATACTTCCTTCATTGTCTTATAATGCATGATCTTTACAAACTTAGAGTTAGATAAATCACATAATACAGTATTCCTTAAGTATTATTCTCACAATCCTTCTTTCTAGCTTGATCTCTTGGGGCACTTTCAAGGATCTCATATCCATCCACAACTAATTGCCAAACCTCAAATCCTAGGGCCATCAAGTATGCTTCCATTCTTACTTTCCAAAAAGCATAATTGGATCCATCAAAGAGTGGTGCCTTATTTGAAGACAATCCTTCTTGATCCACTGAGTGTGCATCTCGAATCTACCTCAAATTGTTAGGCTTCTTCAAAGGAACTTGGCTTTGATGCTAATTGAAGTGTACACAATATACTAAGAGGGTGAATTAGTATATGAAATCTATTTAAAAAAAATTATTTCAACTTGAATTACCATTAGTCACTTATCCAAACATGAATAAAAAATAGCTAGTATCAATTAAGTAATATAAATGCACACATTCACACATAATGAACACTAGATATACGTGGAAACTCAAAATGTAAAAAACCATAGTGAGAAGAACTACTTGGATCTACCATCCAAATCCAACCTCACATAAATAATAAACAATTTACACTCATGAAGTAGGAACCAACCTATTAGAGACACCAATCCCTTGTTGTATTTGTAGGCACCAACCTACTGAAGACACCAATCCCTAATACAAAGATCTAAGCACCAACTCAATGGGCAAGGCATTAGTCCTACTGAATCACATAAATATGTTTTATGAATCTTCAAGAATGATAACATAGCTTACACTTGATCTAATCAACCTTCAGACACTCTCCCACACAACATATGATCTTCTGATAATGGTGCACAATGATTGAAATGTAACTCACATTACACCACTTTTATATTCACATTGAAGCCCTAATTATATTTCATTCACACTCATACACCTTAGGATGGATCCTAGATGTCTATATATATATGAATTATATTTATAATTACATTCACGTGCCAGCCAAAAACATAAAATAATATCCTTAAGTTGACCACACAAGCACTCCTTAACCAAGCATGTCTAAACATGTAAATAGGTCAGGTCCAATAATCCACACACTACACCAAAAGATAGAACATGTGGCATGATTCCTAATGTAGACTTATCTTGTCCCAACAATCATCCATATGCTGCCTCCAAAGAGCACATGCTACAAGCCTTTGTTGCATCGATTTAGAACATCAACTTGGTTAATTAACCTACAAATTGACTCTTCTATCACTTCAAACTTTTTACTTAATGATCATCCATTCCAAAAAAAATGGAATAAGATAAAACTTGTGGATACACACTCTCCTTTCAAGCTGCATACCATAACTTACATTTATGAAGAAATGCAAATCAAAACATGTTACCAGAACAATCTCACTATTTGGTTAACTTCAAAAATTATGGATCAAACTTACAGATCACTTCCATCAACATGAATAAATACAAGCATGATATTTCAAGCATACTAAAAACAGTCTTCTTCATTGTTCTCAAATGCTTTGAAATGATAGTATAGTTACATTTAATTTTTATTGATCCACTAACATCACTCTTTTGATATTAGTGAACACCTTTGACATCAAGGATAATACTCCTTTGACATCAATGACAACATATGTTCAACAAAAGTGAGTATCAATTGTTCTATTTGTAACTTTGGTACTCTATTTTGGTTTCTTGATATATTAGTATATGAAGAAGTTCATGCTATTTGAAAAAGAGTCATTGAATAATTTTGGATGTTCTATTCCCATATGATAAAAACTATGAATAGGTAAAATTTTATTAAAGAATAAATCATTGTAACAAGTATTGAGAATACTTCCTAGATCATTAATAGGCATGAATTAAATAACTTTACTTACAAAGGCCCATGATAAATAGTAGGAATTGTGTTTGAAGCAAGAGTAGGGAGTCTTGAGGAAGATGTAATACATTAACAAAAAATGAATTCAACACCTTTTCAAATGATCAAATGATTATTGAAAGATATCATAATAAATTTATTCTTTACTTATATTTGCACTATCTATTTGCTCATGTTGAACCCTACAATATGTGTATGGGAAAATTGATAATAATTAACTCCATGGTCCTCAAAATATGATACATCATGAAAAATTATATAATTTCTATAGTATAATCATAATAGGCATCTAAAATATTGTTTCTTTAGAGAGCATAGATGAATCCATAAAACCTCTTAAGGAATGTCATCATTAGTGGAAATATTTGAATTAGTGTACAAAAAAACTCTAAGAAAGGACTAAAACTGTATCCAATGAAGGGATATGCAATCGAGTAATAAATGAATTATAAGATTTATAATATTTATTATACTATTGTAAAGCTTTGTCAATAATAGTTTCTCTAAATTTGTTCATTAGGAAAACATCAACATATATTTGTTCATACTATAAAGATGAAAATCATTATATATAAAAAAAATTGTGGGAAGGTGCAAAGGAGGATAAAATAATCCCACTCATCAACTGGGAAGTGGAATGTCACTAAAAAATAAGGATGGGGTTGGGTTAAGAAGAATGGAAATGCATAATATGGCGTTAGGCACCAAACTTTGTTGGAAAATTTACAGAGATCTAAAAGGTTTTGGTGTAGGATTATTCAAAAAAAGTATTTGGATGAGGATGACTCGAAGTGGATTTTAACTTTGCAAAATTTGAATGGTGCCTCCTATAATATGTAATTTTATTTGGGAGAGTCACTAGATTTTCATGGAGCACCTCACATGGAGAATTGGCAATGGAAGGAGCATTGATTTTTTATTCAAAGAAGATAACTACTTCAAGAGGAAGCTCAAAGAGGCCATTGGTATTTTTCATTACCCCTCCAACCTCAACTGTGACAAAGGTTTGAATCTCAATTTCTCTTGGAAACCCCTTCTGAATAGCCTTAAAAAACCCCCTCTTAGTCGTCCTTGATTCTGTAATGTCCCCTTTTTTGTGAGCAACGGAGTTTAGAGGAATTAGCCTATTCCTGATCCTCGTAGGCTAATGGGGCTTGATCAGAGGGTCGTTTGGCAGATACCCAGTTGATTGGTTGGCTCATTTCGTGATTCGGTCTACATATGGAGGTGTTCTAATGATTTCTTGATATGTTTCTATTTTTAGAAACCTCATGCTATAAAGTAATGTTATGTTTGCACTTTATGTTATGAATAATTATTTTATTATAAAGTGCAAAATAATAAAATAATAAAATAAAATAAAATAATATTCCTTCTAGAAGGTGACTTGGGAAAGTTCTAGAAGGAGGCCGACCTCTTGAGGAAAAAAGTATAAATAGACATCACGGGCTTCATTCTCATCATCCAGATTTGTTGTTGTTGATGTTGATGTTTGATGCTTGTGGAGCCTAGGGTTTCTACAGTTGTCTTTGGCCATTGAGAATGAAAACTCTCAATTGGTGAGCAATTTTGAGGGTGTGAAATATCACTTGAATTATTGCAAAGTTGAGGAAGTTGCTTCAGACTTTCTACTTGTACTTCAAAGCAAAATTCTATGGCCTTTGGCCAAATTTTGGTGGTATCAATTTGAAAAGATCAATTGGTGCATTGTTGGAGTCATTTTGGTGTATTGAGACTTCATCAAGATTGTTATTCAAGGTTCAATCTGCATCTTTATTAATTCTGGAATAAATTACAGTCATATATATCAGCTTGAGGGAGCCACATTTTTGCTTATTGCAGCCATAACATTGATTGATCTTGGTCTTGATTAGTAGTGCTTAACTTCTAAGGAGATGGAGATCATTATTGGAGCTGGAGGAGATCTTTAGAGGTTGATATGTATTTATTTTCTGAGGTCTGCTAGAATAGGGGTGAATTGGGCTGGGAAGCACAAATAAATTCATAAAAATTCATACATTTTTTTTTGGCTTATGGGTATTGAAGCAATCAATTTCTAGAGGATGGACAATGATGTTTGGTGATTAAAATCAGAGGTTGCAGTTGCTATTATTTTATTTTTGAAGTATGAAATATCCAGCAGGGGCGGCTAGGGCTGAGACATCATCCATCACTCATAAGGTGCTCTCTCCTTTGTTCTTGTTTGCTACTTCATCTCCAATCCAAGGCGACTTCATTCTAGGTTTCTTGCATTGTTTGGAGCTCATTTACATGTCATATTTGTATATGTTTGAAGTCTGATTTTGTAAGTTCAGAAATTAGCAAACTTCAGAAAAGTTGTAAATTGACAAGAGTCTTGGCAATGCTTTGCATTTTGGTTTATAAACAAGTGCTGGAGTTTAGTTTTAGATTAGTAACATTATTCATAGTCTTCTAGATTCTAGATGGATGCATTCCAAGTGTTTGACTAAAAGTCACTTGGCTGTAGGTGGCTAGATTGCTCATAGAAAATCATTTAATGAGCATTGTATTGAGTCTTTATTTTGCAAATTGGAGATATAGGTTGCTAGTTGTTAATAAGTTGTCAATGAGCATTTCCATATTATTCACACTCAGATTTTAGTATGCATACCAACTGTTTGCAAATATACCATTTGGTTGTAGGTGCATTTAGAAGTTATGTATAAGCATTGTAAAAGATGAAATTAAGTCATTGATGCATCTAAGAGATAGTTTATGAATTGTAGCTTTGATTTCCAAGCATTTAGATTACTTTGATATCATTTTCAAGCATTTATATCAGTTTGATAACTCAGACCAGCAAGCTGGGAGTTTGCATGAGAATTGTTTGACGAAATTCTTTGAGCCTTCAATTAGCATTTTAAGGTCAGATTTGAGCAGGGTCATTACAGATTCCCTCTTCCTGGTGGATCTTTTCCTTCTTCACTCCCCTTTCTCTTCCTTTCTCTCCCCTCCATTTGCATCTTTCCCCCCCTTTTTCTCCCTCCTCCCCTTCTCATTCTTCTTCGCCCTTCGACCGTTCTGTGTTCCTTCGAGGGTGTGGTCCTTCTCTCTTCCGTTTCATCTTTTTTGTACTTTCATTCTTTTCCTTCTTATTTTTTCCTTTTCATTTTTCCTTTGTGTCTTTTCTTTCTTGTGGTCTTTTGTTCGTTGTGTTCAATTTCTTATTTCTTTTCTTTTCTCTTTCTAGAATGTTTTTCTTCGTTTCTCTTTGTATAAAATATTTTTTTTCGTTTCTCTTTCATGGTTGTGTTAGTTTTGTTTTTTGTTTAGATGTTTTCCATATTAGATTTCTCTTTGTTATTATTTATCAAGGTTGTTTTATTTATTCTTTTAGTATTAATTATAATCTTTGGTATTAATTGATCTTTTCAATTTTGTTCTTTTTTTTAGGTAAGTGTTGTCTAAGGGGACAACTCCCTCTATTTCTTGACAGAAACAAATACAAGCGCCATACAACATCAATGGTACAAATATCCAATGCCATCAGCCACATCAACAAGCCTGACAATGACATTTTCCTCAATGAGGTCTAGATTTTCCTCTATGAATTTCATGAAGTTGTTGATATTGTTCTGATGCTCCAAAAACTTTTTGAAGAGTTTCCATGTCTTCTGCAGCTTTTGCTTCTTACGATCTTGATTGAGGCTTAAAATCCCCACAACTAGGCCAACCTCCAGGACAATCGACACCCTACCAATAGCTTCACACATTGCCAACTATGTTTCATCCTGACCATACCTAAGTGCAACACTCACCCCCCGTAGACTAGCACCCAAGACATATTGAGTATTTGCAACATTCACATACTATAAAATCGTTAGCATTTATTATTATTTTTTGGGTTTCTTATTATCTTATATTTTTAATTTTTTCCCTTAATATATTATTTGGTTTTTGTAGTATTATCTAATATATTTTTTATCATTTTAAGATATTTTTTTCTTTAGAATTTTTTATTTATTTTTTCACATTTATTTCATCAATTTCTTTCTCTTTTATTTTGTCTTTTGTAATTCTTGTTTTTTCCTTAATTTATTTTTTCTTAAGTTGTGTTTTTAATCTTTTTTATTTTTAGGTTTATTTTTTTCATTTTGCGGCTTATTTCTTAGCTTTCTTTTTGCTCTTTCTTATCTATATATTTATTCCCTCTTTTCATATTTTCATTGTTTCTTTTAGTTTGGGTAATATTTTTCTTCTAGTTTTGTATTTGGTATTTTTCATAAAGTTGTTTCTTCTTTTCAATATTGTTATATTGATTTATCTTCCTTGCATTCTTTTTCTTTAATTTATTTTTACTTTAATGCTTTTAAATTTTTTTATTATTTATTAGTTATTTTTTATCTTATTATTTGTAATGTTTTATTATTTAGTTTTTTCTATTTGGATTTAGTTTTTAATTTAGTTTTTGATTAATTTTCATTTTTTGTTCATTATTATTCATATGGTCATTTTAAATTATATTAAAGTTTATTATTAAAATCATGAGCTAGCAATTATATAATGTATTAAAATATAATATTATTTTCTTTTTACTTTCGTTACGTTAGATTTTTTTTTAATAAAAGGGTAAAAACTTTATTAATAATCAGAGAACAATATTACAAAGCATCAATAGGCCAATGCCCAAGAACCACCAGAACCAAACAAGGAACAAGAGACCACATCATTCAATAGTACTAGCATTTCCATCTGCAGTAAGAATCCCCTCCAAGTCGCGATGGAGCTCCGAAGAAACCTGTCCAAACTCAGCAACATTCCAGCCCTCTATATGCTCAGAAGCCCAATGAGCCAGACAATCAGCTGCTTTGTTCCACTCCCTCAGAATGTGAACGAAGGACACCATCTCCATCAAAGAGCTAATCTGCAAAATCTGCTGAACTAACCTAGTCAACTGCTAGTGAACATCAGACACCTTCCGATCCTTCAACAAATTTATCATGACTTGTGAATCAGATTCATAGACAACCTTACGCAGCCCAAAGCAAATGCCCACTCAAAAGAGTATAAGATTGCCAAACCTTCCATAAGATTAATGGGTTGCACCCCCTCATGAACAGAAAAGAAGAAAACCATTGATCCCAAAGAGTCTCTGCCAATCCCCCCAACCCCAGCAGGCCCAAGATTACCTCGAGAAGATCCATCCGTGTTGATCTTCAAAATGCCATTTGGGGGGGGGCATCCATCTACCGATCCTAAGAACCCTCTGCCGCAGGTGGCGACCTTTCCTGAGGCTAGCAACCATCAAAGATGATCCATGAATCCCCAATCTATCCACCACCCCAGCATCCCCTTTCCCCAAGGGAAAACCAACATCACATTTAGCAGCCACCGTTTCCTGAATCATACCTAGAATTCTTTGCCATACTTGTTGCACAACCATCTTCTCACCACAAAAAATCCTACGATTCCTCTCCAACCAAATTTGCCACAGGATGAAAGTAGGTCCCACATACCACACATCCTGCAAAAAAGAGGCAACCGAAGGAGGCCTACCCAAACTGCTCCAAAAGTCAATCAAGGAGGAGGCATGAACACAGGAACAATTCCACACTCCCCACCAGAAATGCCACAACTGTGAAGCAAAGGAACAACGAAAGAACAAATGAGTGGACTCCTCCTCCCCTCCCCCACAAAGAACACAAATAGAGGGACCCTGAAAACCCCGCTTCTGAATGTTGTCCCAAGTCAAACATCTATTCCGGGCCAAGGTCCAAACAAAACAGTTGCACTTTGGCCAAGAAAACTTGTTCCAAACTCTCCTCCACCAGGGAACCTCCATCCCCTCTAGCTTATGAGATAACAACACCTGATAACCTGAAGCAACAAAATAAACCCCCTTAGGATTAGGAGACCAAGAGAGGACATCCCCATCCATGAGGGAACTACAACGCCTACTAGAGAGGAGATTGTGAAGCTCCACACACTCTTCATTCAAACCAACATTAGGCCATTCATCAAGACGCTTCCATCTCGCCCGCACTAGCTGGTCATTAATAAAGAAGGCCATAAAATCACTCACCCTAGACCACCCAGCCGCAAGAAACCTTTGGCACAGAGTCAACAGATTAGGGTGTTGAGAAGTAATAGGAGGAAAACCATCCCAAGAATCAGACCAAAAATGAGCCTTCGACCCCCCTCTGTAAATCCAGAAAAGGCCATCCTTAACAAGCGTCGCCCCTTTCTTAAGTGTATTCCAAATCATCGAACCTCTCCCCTCCAGGGGAAGTCGAGGAATATCCTGCCAAGCCACACCAGGGAAGTATTTATGAGATAAAATCCTAGCCCAAATCTGATCATGCTCCACACACCATCTCCAATACAGTTTAGCTGCCAGCGCCTCCCCGGTCAAGGATGACTGCCTTAACCCAAGGCCACCGAACTGACATAGACTACAAACAGTATCCCAGTTAACAAGGCTCCACTTTGAAGACAACAAACTACCATCCCAAAGAAACTACCTGGCTAAAGAGTCTAAATCCTTAACAAATCCCATCGAGGCCACCTGAAGCATACATCTGTAGGCAGGGAGAGCCTGCACCACCAACTTAAGCAACTGAACTCGACCAACAAAGGACAACCACCTATGAGTCCAATGATTCACTTTCACCCAAAATTTATCCAAAATATTCTACCAAGAAGCCTTAGGCAACCTACCAACAGAGATAGGCATACCAAGATAGATCAAAGGAAGATCCCCAATTTGAAATCTCAAGATATGGGCAATCCACCGCTGAATCAGCACCGGGGTGTTAAAGAATAAAATGGAGGACTTGTCTTCATTAATCCGTTGACCCGAAGCAGCAAGATACACATCCAACACCTTGCGCAAAATGGAAGCTTCCCTAATAGTAGCCATGCCCATCAGATCCGTGTCATCCACAAACTGTAAATGAGACTGCAGGGGTAGATCGGCTCCCCACCGCCACCCCTAAATAAGACCCAGATCAACATTCCTTCTCAGCAAACTCCCCAAACCTTCCACAAGAAGAATAAACAAATACAGAGAAAGGGGATCTCCCTGCCGCAAACCACGAGAAGCTCCAAATAGCTCAGAATGCTCACCATTAGTTAACACAGAGAAGGAAACCGAGGTAACACAACTCATAACCCATTGAAACCAATCATTTCCAAAACCAAAAGCACCAAGCATCCGCTGGAGGAAAGACCACCAAACATGATCATAAGCCTTAGCCATATCTAACTTGATGAAGATCGCCTTATCTTTGGAACTGGCCATTGAGTGAATGTTTTATGAAGCTATAACAACCCCATCCAAAATTTTCCTACCTTCCACAAAGTCACTCTGTTCCTCTGAGATCAACATTCTCAACCACTTTTTTAATCTCTTAGCAATCAACTTGGTAATAATTTTGTAGATCACATTGCACAGGGAAATAGGCCTAAATTGACTTAACCTATCCGCCCCATCACATTTAGGTATGAGAGCAAGAAAGGTAGCATTCAAAGCCTGAAGCATCTACTTGTTCTTCTAAGATTCCTGAACCACAACCAATAAATCCAACTTAATAATATCCCAGAATTCTTGAAAGAATTCAATCGGGAAACCATCAGGTCCAGGAGCCTTCCCCTTCTTCATCTGAAACATAGTCTCCTCCAATTCCTCCAAAGAAATGTCCCCCATGAGATGCTCATTCATTTCCCTTGTGATGAAAGAAGGAATACAGGAAAGAACTTGTACCTCCTCAACAGAACCACCATGTCCATCCTCCCTAAATAAAGATTCAAAATATTGAATAGCTTCATTCGAGATTTCCTGAGAAGAGGAGAGCTGCTCCCCTCTTTCATTAACTAGAACCGAAATAGAATTACCCTACCTCCTGGCTTTCACCGAGTTAAAGAAGAAAGCAATATTTTTATCTCCTTCCTGAAGCCACTCAATTATGGCCTTCTGTTTCCAAAAGAATTCCTCTCTCAACTCACACTCCTCTAGCATCTTTAGAGCCCTAGCCTCATCCTGGAGCAATTCAACCGTCACTCCCTCTTCCCTGATCACCCTAGTGATACCATCCAATTTAGCTTGAGCACGAGCCTTATCATGGAAAATGTTTCCAAAGCACTGTCTATTCCAACGTTTGAGCTGATATTTGGTAAATTAAAGCAATTTAGCAAAAGTATACATCGCCATACCAAATGTCGGTCTGTCGAGCATCCACCAATCAACCACATGGACATGTAAAGATGGGTCCCACAACCACATGAGCTGAAACTTGAAGGAAGGAGAACGAGGCACACAAGTAGAAGAAATGGCAAGCTTGATGGGCCAATGATCCAAGCCCCTCCAATCCAAGATTTTAGAACTAGAGGACCCCAATCCACCAATCCAGTAGCAGGAAACAAGGAAGCGATCCAACCTTTCTGTAATGCAATTATCCCCCGTCCTTCGATTATTCTAAGTAAACCGACCATTAGTGGGCTTGATGTCAACCAGATTCAAAGTAGAGATGTTCTCTTGAAGAAGTAACGCCGAGGGATCCAACCTTGCATTACCTCCCCACTTCTCAGTCAACTCAGTAATGGCATTGAAGTTGCTAGCCATAATCCACAGATGAAGAGGAACCATGCTACACACATACCTAATATGAGACCATAGCAACTGCTTGCCAAGAAGATCCACAGGAGCATAAATATTAGATAAAAGAACATACTCTCCCATTTCAAACCAAGAGGCTACCATAGAAATGGAAGACTTAAAGGATATCCACCAGAGAGGGCGGACCTTCCGAGGGTTCCACAAACAGGCCACACCCCCAGCCGAACCGATGGCACCAATGCACTGGCACTCACCACTCACCCATAACTTGGGCATCATACCTATCATACCCTTAATCAATAACTTAGTCTCCTGCAAGAAAAGAACATCAGGAGCATTGCTTCTAATCAAATCGCAAACAACTTTTTGTCGATGGCCGTTGTTCAAGCCCCTCACATTCCATGATAAAACAATCATTTCAGGGGATTCAAGAAATGAGAATCCAGTGTTTTGACTGACCCTGACTCCAAATTTTCCCCTGTTAACTTAATCTTTTCCAAATCCTTCTTACGACCAAGCTTGGAATATTTCTCTCCCACCCCTTTTTTTAAGTCCTTTTGATGAAGACTCAAAGGAGAGGGAGACTTGACACTCCTCCCAATATCAATACCATCATTCAAAACCAGAGGAGACCCATCCCCGCCATCCTTCTTCAACTCAGCTACAGGAACTGACTCCACTAGAACACCCATGTGAAGATTCATGACCATCTGAGAAACTCCAACATCCTGTGCATCCTGAGTAGCCTTAGAAAGGAGACCTAGTTGGCCTGTACTCAGAGATCCCTGATCAAGGTTTACCAAACCCAGATTCACTTCCTGCTGGGTAAGATCATCTAACACCTCAAATCTGTTAAAAGTATCCTCATCTTGTTGCTCCTTCAAGGTCCTCTTCTGACCCCTATTCCTGTTGCGATCCCTGACAGGGATGTAACCATCTGCATCAGCCCCATCTCCAGGGATAGGATCCTTCCCCCTATTAGCCATAGGCGGGTTGCGTGGAGGATGAGAAGAAGGGGGGGCTCCACAGGCCTAGCCTTTGGACAACGTCGCAACAAGTGACCATATTCATGACAAAGACGACATCGAAAAGGGAGAGTCTCATAATCCAAATGCTGCACCCAAGAGTAAGAACCCACACAAATATCCACAGAATCTGGCAAGGGTTTGCTCAAATCAATTTCAACACAGATACAGGCATAAGTCATTACCTTTCTATCCAGAGTTTGTTACGAGGAGCTGACTGGTTTTCCAAGCAAAGATGCTATCAACTATAGAACATCATCATGACAGCATTCCACAGGAAGTCGAGGAAGCCGGACCCAAACTGAAACACGATTCAGCAGCTCCTCTGAAGGATTGAAACCCGCATGCCAGGGCTTGATAAACAACCCCACTTGGTTATAAAAATAGGGACCACCCTCAAAGACACTATTTCAATCAGCCATGCAATCAAAAGTGACCATGAAGTAATTGTTAGCCAACAACATAATGTCCATCTCACCCTCTGGCAACCAAGTCCGTCGGGCCCAAGACACCAAAAATTGAGGAGAAACCCTCATCCCCAAAAATTTGCAATATAAAGAATGCCTGGAATAATATTCAATATCTTCAGCTATCATCTCAGGTGGAATGACCAGCTTGGGTCTCTCTTTGCACCGCTCAAGACATCCATTAACTTTGGTGATACAAGATCCCCCAGACATACGAACATTGCCATCAACCGAATCTTGAAGGAATAGGCTATTGTCAATAACTTTTGTTGCATGCAACGACGACTTTGAGCCAATAGCAGAATGAAAGTCCATGCTTGAGGGGCCCAGCAAAGTCTCCCCCAGAGACATTGAGGTAGCAGAGCCAAAGATGGCCATGCAAGGTTGAACACCAACCCTTCCACCAAACACACCACCTCTCACCACACGCACCCCACACCACACCACCACTCATAATCAGAGGTAACAATGACTCCCTTCCCTCGACACACCCCTAAAATGTCAATCCCCTAGTAGCCAAATCCAAGCATGCACGGGCATGCACCACCGCCGAAGCCCCAAGAGTAGATGCGCACCACAACACAACATGCCAAGGGATCCCTGGGCGCACAAAAATGCATACCAAGCCAGAGATCTGGCCACGAACACCCTACAGACACACACACACCAGAAAAGGAAATAGCCCCCCTTGAAGCGGCCAACAAAGCCTTCCCCAGCCACGCAAGAATAGAAGAGAGTCGATCACGAGCTCGGGCTCGGATGCCCTAGCTCGGGTCCTGGAGTTGCAGACATGCACGCCATCCTCGTTGCGTTAGATTTAATAAAGGTATCTAAATTAGAATTTCAAGCTTTTGATTTTATATCATTTTTTCTTCCCCTTAGTCCTTTGTATTATGCTTCTTTGGTTTTTTAGTTTCTTTTCTTTGTTCTCATTTTTAACCTTATTATTTGTTTTTTGTTATTTTTTATTTTTGTCTCCCCCAATCTCTCACCTATTTATCTAACCAAGTCTGCTACAATCCTTCTCTCTTTTTCTTTTTTTGTATTATCCTGATGATGGATCATGGAGTTTGATATGAAATGTTGATGTTAAAAATAATACACAGTTTAGGGCCATAAATCTAACATTTGCATATCATTACATCACTTTGTAAATGGGCAAGTTTCCATTAATGCTCGTGTTTGGATGGATTTATATTGCGATTTGAGTCTTTTGCACATAATTATACATTTGATATCTTGAGAGTTTATGAGGAGATTTGGAGTGCTTTGATGATTTGGAGACTAGGGTTTACACTAGTTGCGTGTGGATTTCATTGATTGTCAGCTAGGGTTTTTTGAGTGCATCTTTTGTGTTTCATTTTTGACATCCCGATCGCAAGGTAGGAATTTCAACCCATATATTTGGTTTCATTAGCATATGTAATATGGATTTTAATGGGTTATTTACCTTTGATTGTGACTCAAGCTGTATTCCATGTCAAAGTCTGAAGTTTGAGCTTGTTTCATTCCAATTTGCACATGGATTTTAAATGGTTTATCATTTGCGATTTGATACTAATGCAATTTATATTTTAAAATGGTCATTCTTGTGTTTATTTTATGCACTCAAACTATGAAATTGAATTAGGGCATCATTGGATTAAACTACAATTTATGGTTTTAATTTAGTACACTGGCTGATTTCAATTTGGATTGGCATAGATTAGGGTATCAATGAGTCGCGGTTGCTGGGTGGATTCATGTTGAAACCTAGTTCATTTTGTTTTGGAAACCACAGCTAAAATGTTGAATGATCATCGATGGGTAGTATGCTAGGGTTTGTGGTTGATTTAAATTATTGCTATGATTTGGGATTTAGAATCGAACCTTGGTA
>VDFB02368750.1:0-45026 GCA_007258455.2 Sequoia sempervirens | reverse complement strand
TCTAACATCATTTCAATTGATATTACAGTGATGTCTCATTTAGATGTTATGCAGTGATTTGTAGTGTTCAGGATTATGCCAGTTTTACAATGGTTCTTTGCAGTGATTCTTTGTCCTTTGACAATATTATTTGTATTGCTTTAGTGAGTTGACAATGTTTTGAGCATTGTTTATGCATTATAGTGACTTGTATTCAATACAACTATTGATGTCAGTGAGAGCTATCAAATGTTGGTTTATACTTGGTTGGTTCAATTGGTACAATTATCTTGCTTTCTGTGCTAATAGAGGTTTCTTGAAGCTAATAGCTGTCTGGACAATAATTGCTCTTATTTGTCAATATGATAGTGACTACATTGGTGAGATATCAATCTAGTGTGCCTTTAAAAGTGTGGTACTGTAAGTGTTGCTAGCAACAATCATTGGTAGTTCTTATTGTTGGACAAGTATATTTTGCTTCTTTGCAAATGTTCTTCATTGTGATGAGATGTCTATTCCTCTTAGATTGAGAGTAACTATGCTTTGTTTACTTTGATTGCTCATCTTTGATTGTTTGTTGTTACTGAGTTGTCATTGGAATAGTGGTTATTAGATGCTATTGAAAGAGGTACATGATCTTGCTACAATCGTACAATGACAATGATATCATACAGAGTCATTATTTTGTGCTTGACAAATCTTGATGTGACAGTACACTCTTGTGATAGTGTACAATTTTTTTTTGGTATACTTCAAGGAGTAAGTGTGTGGTGGTATCTTACTTATGCCAACTGATTAGTGTATTGCAACATGATCTTCTCTATTAGAACTGTAAATGTGAGTTTTTGGTGATTAGGGAAATACATTGCTTTGAAGGAAGTTTACTTGCCTTAACTCACCATTGCAACTTATAATGTGTTTTCATGAGGTTTATTTGATTGTGTGTTCTTTTAAGAACAATGATAGTAGATGAGTTCTTTTTGGGCCAAGGAGATTTGGTCATTGACAAGTGTCTTGACATAGGGGAGATAGTGAATTCACAATGAAATTATGAAATCAGTATAGCTTGTCGTGTACATTGGTCTTGGTGATTTGGTGATTTGATACAATTACTTATGCTTGATACAGTGGCATCCATACTTGTTTCTGTTACAGTATGTTAGAAACGATGATATTTATACTTGTATAAGTGATATGACGGTGAATTATTGAAAGTAGAATTCTTTCCACAAATTCCATTATTTTGCATCTGGATTTTCTAGTGGTATTCATGCTTGCTAATAACAAATTCTTTTCGCTATGAATTGGTCTTATAGTAGCACTAATTCCAAGGATAGTTCACTTTGCTAATGGACAGTGCCTTTGCCAATTCAAACACTGTTATCAGTATTTTATGGCTCTAGAAAGGTAGAGTAATGCTAACTATTGCTTGACAACAAGTATTAATGACAATGTTTTTATAGCAATAATATCCAACAATACACTCTCAAAGTTAGTAACTCAAGCATGACAATATCAATTCAAGGGCAGTAGTAATTCTTATACGAAATCTACAGTGGGGAGTTTTCTAATGGACTGTTATCCTAATGATTATCTTGCTGCAAAATGTTTGTATATATTGTGTTTGTCTCCATAGATCTAATGTTGTTTTGTGTCCATGTACAAGTAGTTTGGTGTTATTGAGAAGGAATTTGATGATCTTTGTAAAAAAAGGGGGAAGAAGAGTTGAATATGCAGATTTGCATTGGAAAATGTACAGTTGGCATTACACATTTTTTTCTACCCTTTTTCTTTGATGCAAAAAGGGGGAGAGAGAGATTTGTATTTTTCTGTCAAGGACAAAGGGGGAGATTGTTGTTCTCACCCCTCAGTAGGTTGTCCTTGATGACAAAGACACAAATGGTGCTTTGGACAGGTTCAAATTGATGGTTGTTGCCTATCATGCTTCAAAGATCACAGGCTTGGCTTGGTATCTTGGTGATTGGTATTGGTTACATGGCATAAAAAATTGGTCTCATTTGGACATTTCATTTGGCCAAGTTGGCACTTCTTTATTGCATATCAGGTATATTACTTCAATTGTTCATTATCAGATTGATCATGGCATCATTGACAAGATTCATTATGTCTTCATGGCATTCTATTGGTGATCTTCATGGTTGTATCATAATTCTTTGGTTATGATATATTTTTTGGGTTGGAATTTTACTAATGCTCTTCTTGACACTTGAGTAAGATATTTTATTTGGCATCATTGGTATATATATACACTCTTCAGTTGGTTTTTGTCTTTTCTTATCTTCATGGCCAGATTAGTTTGGTGCATATGTTAGCATGCTATACATATAGCTTTAGAAGGGTTATTGCCTTATACATGAGGTGGAGATGTTTGTATTGATACATATTTTTTCTTGTATCCTTGAGTTGGCTATTATAGCTTCATAAGCAATGGTATTGCTTAGACTTTTCATACCATTTCTTACAAAGAGTATTTTGACAATCTTGGGCCTTCACATGTTATATGGATTCCCATTTCATGTTTACTTGGCATATGGTTTATTTGTGATACAAGTTTTGGTAAATGCCTTGGTCGGCATTAAGACATTTCTATTAGTTTTTTTTTAAACTGCATTGTTTTAGCACTTAAGGCTGATAATATTCACTATGGTTATCGCTTATAAAGTGATTGGCAAGGTGGCATTGCCTTGGTTTTTTGGTTGAAGGTCAATCATGTTTCAGGCTTATACATTGCACAACAATTAATACATTATTTAAAGACTTGGGTTGTCAGCATATGTATCATTCTTGATTTGCTTACATGGTAGCGACAGTATTATTGTTTCAATGAGTATGTTGACTGTGTTGACTTGGACAACACACGTGGATTATGATTTGGAACTCTTTTAATGTTTCATTGTGTCGATGACATGGATTTCAAAATGATTGTAATATGATTTTTGGATTTCAAACTTCATTCATTTTGTTTTTGGAGTTTCGATGAAGGGAGAAATAGGGTAAACAAAAGACTGAACCCTAGCGCCGCCATGCTGGAATTACAGTTGCATATTGTGCAAGTTTGTTGTGGTATTTTGACCTAGTTTTCAGTTATTGTGGTCTTTGATGGATGGTAAGATAGTTGGTGGTCTTTGCTTGTGCTGGAAGTGGTAGTTTGAGAAGTTTTTATGAAGAACTTCAGGGATTTTGTTTGCAGGTTAAATCCACCATGATAGAGTTAATATCTATGCATTATTTTGATTTTTCAAAGGTAAATCTAGTAAATGAGAGGTAAAAGAGGAAAAGAAAACTTAGTTTCAGTTTCAAACAAATTTATTAACTAATCTGAAACTACTTTGAACCCGAGTGTAAACTCAAGGGTTTCATCTCATAGTGGTATTTTTCATCTTCATATCATTGATTTTTTCTTAAAAATCCTTGATTGATATCATGATCAAATATTGTTCTTACCAGTTTATAAACTCTGGTTATTGAATACGGGTCTTCTTGAAAAAGATGAATAATTGTTTTACAAACATTGTATATGTATATATATCTTTGCAAAAAACACTTGAAGGTGTGTAATGTGAAGAGAAGAAAAAGTTTGGACATAATATTATTGTGAAATCATATTGTAAAGAGGAAGAGTGGGCTCATATTGTTTTCATCTCTGATTGTATTACAAAGATTATTTTGAATTGGGCATTATCGCAAAATCATTTTGTATCCTATTGTAATTTTATAACTGTAGAGAGTTATTGAAGTTATAAGGTTCTAATGGGTTGTAACATCTTGAATGTTTGATGAAGTTGGTGCTTCAAAAAGATTATGGGAGTTGGTGCTCCACATTGTAACATAGTTGGTGCTCCACATTTTAACAGAGTTGGTGCTCATGTGAATGAATAAAAAGATCAATTTATGAGTGGTTTTTTATACCCCAAGAGGGTTTTTCCACTCAAGAAATCTTTGTGTTATGTGATGTTATTTTTGTCTCTCATTGTATTTCATGTTAATATATTCATTCAATTGGTCAATGCTCTGATACTTTTAGTGAGTACAAAAGGTTCATATTTCAAAATGTTCAAGTCTATCATGCAAAGTTTAAATTGGCCAAATCTGATTTCAAAAAGCCTTTTGTAATGTAAGTTAAATCTGCATTGAGCAATGCTGTAATTCTATTTCAAAAGCATAAACAAGATTGTTCACACATTGATTGAACAATATCATATGATGCTTTTTAACATGTGTTGTAAATGGTCGTCAAGTTTCATGTCAATCTGACCTAAAGTGTTAATGTTTACTTGCATAAACAAATCTGCCACATTAGGTTACAATTAGTAAAAGGTTTCATTGTGCTTTCAAAGTCAAAAATTAAAAATTATATCACATTGATTCACCCCCACCCCCCCTCCCCCCCCGTCCCCCCTCTTAGAGTGAATCCACTTCCAACAATTCCATGATTACACAATATCCATATCCCCCCCTTCTCAGAGTGAATCCACTTCCAACAATTCCATGATTACACAATATCCATAAAAAGCTTTCAAGAAAATAGCTTATGCCATTGACAGGTGTAAAGCCAAAGTCCACAACTTTTGCTAGTGTCATGCTTTCCCGTGCCACAATGGGAGGTTTGGAATAGGGTATGGACTTATCCCAAAATACACAGAATGAAGTTCCGCACATAGATTCGGTGAATGAAGTTTTGGAACACAGATTCAACACCTGAGATGGAAAAAAAATTCATAGCACCATAGAGAGAAGTGATTGATAGTTAGCATATTAAATTCTTTTGAAATAAAAATGCCAACAAAACATTGCATCTTGGGAAATGATAAGTTGATGGAATCAAAGACAGTAGCTTTAAGATTGAGCTTCATAATGACCCGGTCATTAAGAAAACAAATAGTGGAACATGTTTAAGGAAACTCAAAGTGTACAAATTTCATCAGAAAAACTTATGTATTCAAAATAGGATCAATCCACTACCAAGTTACCAATTGTGTGGGCTTATGAGAAGAACTTCCTATACAACATTGGTTCTAAAAACCTCGGCTATATCCCAACTATGTAAATGCTGAATTGAAATATCATATAGCACCCAAAACAAACACAAAAAATAATGACAAATATACTTGAACAGCTAACTATAGAAATCCCAACCAAACAGTTGTTTCCTACACTTGCATTAATAGCACCATTTTCCATTAAAAAGAAGAATTAGCAACACCCCTTAAACGTACACAAGTGCTCCATTGAATGCCTTATACTAAAATCATTCAAGTTAAAATTATGTCTATGCAAGTAAATAAGATTTCAATACATACATGATGACCCCTCTATAAATTGAATTTCAATTGCGAGCATTAATGGTGGTGGGATTTTAGTGATTCGACTTGCTAGCTAATTTATTGGTAGAATATGAACCACACTAGATATCGAACTAAAATAGAGGCATCTCTTTGATCATATCCAAATAAAAGTTTCAGTGAATTTGTGCCCTGTTGTTGTGTCTGAAATCGCATGTTTGTTGAAACGAACTTAGAAAAATGGAAGGATAGAAAGATGTTGTAAGGACATTATTGACATATTACAGTTGCATGTATGACATGCTTGAAAATGCACAGCTCTTTGATCGGTGAAGTGTCAACCATTACAGATTTATTGTGCCATGTAAAAGGTATAACCTCTTATGATGGTGACAGATAGCCAATCACAGTGTGCCAATTTTTTTTGATATTTTTATCTACTTTGAAAATGTGTAGGCCATGCATCATATTCCTAACAATCTACCACCACCAAATGCACGCCAAATGCCATGAACAAATTGATGAATGGTAAAAATTAGAATTTTCAGCCATAATTGAATCAATGTTAAAAAAATGATAATATAACTATTATTTGTGTTTCCCAAGCATTTACAACTGCTATAAAGACTAGCATACATATATTAAATATTAATAAATATTCTGTAATTTTCTTTTTTGATTGATTTATTTTTGTAATCAAATTTTTGATTTCTCTTTGCGATCAAAAATATTATTTATTTGATTTTCTTTTTCATCAAATCTATTGTGATTGCACATGACTTTCCCCTGTGTGTCATTTTAAATGTAGCTTCAAAAACTTTACACAGATTACTTCCACTTGCATTCATTTTAAAAGCACTAGAAGATAAGCCACTAACCTCTTTATGAGTTGTAGAGCTGCTATGTTTTCATATGTAGAAAGCTCTTGGACAACTTGGTTTTTCCTATTTGGTTGTAGTTTGCTCTTGATTTCAGCTGTGGGTTTGTAGATTTGTGCTTATTCTATTATTCAGATGACATGTTTGATGTGAATGTTTGAATGTTTAAATGGATTTTCAGATTTATAGAGATGGTTTTGCATATTTTACATGTTAACTAAAATATGTGATATGTGGATCTATGATGAGACTGTATTTAGGGTGTTCTAGATGAAGACATTTATAGGTTTGCATGGTTGCTTGAAGGGTTCTTATTGATCTACAATTACTCTTATGTGGGTTTGTTTGGAAAATTAGATCTAGCATTGATTCTGGTGTTTGAGTTTTGGAAATCCACATGTTATACCCGATTATCTATGTTTTGCATGATACTAATGTGGGGTTGAATCTAATTTTCAGATATTTGAGATTGAAGCATTGATTATGCATTTCTCCTTTGAGATGTTGCATATTTGCAGATCTTGTAAAATTGTCTGATGTGGATTTTGTTTGGTATGCCTTATTCTTGGTCACCATGATTACATTGGTATACTTATTGCAGTGAGAGATGGTTATTGGGAGTACTTGATAGAATTGTTCATTTGAATCTATAATAGTAGTTTATGGTACATGAGAAGCTTTGTTCACTTTTAGTAGAGTGTTGGCAATGATATTAGTCATGATGCCATGTATAACTTGGTATTACTTTCAGTGGGGGCTTGGATAAAATCACAAGTTGAAAGAGAGTTTTTTTCTTTGTGATTTATGCCTAAATGGTTTTAGAAACCATTCTTGATTTGTGTTTTCTCTCATGCATATATATTTAGTGCTTGAGTTGAAGGGAAAACAAGTTAAGTTACAGTTGTTCAAGCAATGCAATGTTGTAGTGATTCAGAGGGAGAAGTTGTATTGATGTAACTCATTTAAAGGATTAATACAAGTGTTGGATCTTTTTGGGTGTGGAGTTTTTTCCCGCAAGGGTTTCTCCACATAATTTTTGAGTTATGGTTTGCATCTTTATTGTAATCTATTTTCATCTATGATTTATTTATATTTGTTAATTTGGATGCATAAAATTATCTACACATTTTCACTCTAAAGTTTTATTGTGTTTTCAACACCTATAACCTACAGTACACCGGACAAACTTTTTAATGTGACTCATGATGCTAGAAGGAAACAATCCTTCCTGTAAAAGAAGCTTGAGACACCAAAATGTGTCCCGCTTTAACCTCCTTTGTAAGGGTTTGAATTTCCTCACCCAAACTTCTGCTCAGATCTTTATGTTCTCATCCTCATTAGAGATTTTGCATGCTACAAAACTCCCCACCTTTAGAAGCACAATGTGGCTAATCCATTCCATTATAGCCAGAGCTACAAGCCTCCATTTTTCTCTAAAATCAACAGCTAGCGGGGCAGGTCTCGAAGGCACCAGTATTTCCAATGCCATCTTTCCCCAGAATCATTTTGGTGATTTTCAACGTGTCCAGGAATAGAAAAGGTTATCTTCAATTGCTTATCAGAAACCATTCTCCCAACAACAAATCTCTCTCCTAGTCCTCAGACTGCAACATTTTCTGTCTGCTCTTGAAGCTGAACCTAAACAAAACTTGAGTAGAGGGAAACAGAGGGCAGCCTCCATAGCACCAGAAAGGGCTTTTCCATCTGCCACCTAATATAGTCCACACCGCATGCACCAAATCACTCAGAAAGGATGAAGCCGTTAATCTCCGTCATCTCCCAATCTCTGTTGCTACCACGCTAACAATAGACCTTAAGGTTTCATTATTACTATCAAGCAGTAGATAAATTTCCTTGTGGGAAGGAAAATATATCACAAATCGTCATGTTTTAGAGGTGAAGAAAACCCCTTAAGACGGGAAATCATATTCTATTATGCATTCCTCAAGTTAGAAGGCCAATCTGCATTAAGAATTGGAAGGAATCTCTCCTGCGCATCTGGCCTTTTGTTCATCAAGGCTGGGTATGAGAGTCGGACAATCCTAGCGTTAGCTAGAAAATTGACATCTTTACTGCATTCGATATAATAATGAGCGAAGGAAACCTCTTCAAAATGATTACACAAACTACAGGTCTCAAATATGCCATTAACTGATCTCCAATCCACTGTGGCTCCTTTGGCTAGACCTGCAATAAGAATCTAAGAGTCCAGTTCTACAATCGATATCCTACGCTACCCAACTGATAAATCAATCTCGATTCCTTCAAGCAGGGTCTCCAACTCCACTTAATTATGTGTTGTTGTCCCCAGAAGAAATAAGCCTCAACTAATAAACCACCCATTCGTTCTTACCCCCAAGAAGAATGAATCTCAACTAATAAACTATCCCAAGGCATACCTTATAAGGATGCCAACATTCAGCCCAAGATTTTCCCTAAATGCACCATCACATTTCAGTTCAAAATACCCATCAAAGGATTTTCTCCAAGAAGCCGATTGCCTCGTTTTTTTTCTCGATTATCCCACTAACAAGGGACTAGCAGCTCAAAATCTTGCCACTAGGCTGAACATCATTTGGATAACAACTTATTAGGTGAGAAAACATGAGAAAAGTGGCATTCAATATCTTTGTTATCTTTAACGTTTGAAGAGACAAAGATGTAAGTCCAAGAATATAGAAACACCAGAACCTTCATTGGATTAACACTGTGACTGCTTTCAAATTTATGTGTTTAACATCTCCCAAAGAAAAATCAGAGAAGGGAAATGCGCACCAAGGGCAGTTGTAAAACTGAAAAAATTGAAAGGCAACACACTGCAGGAGAAGAATCTTGTCAATTATCTGCCATTGTAACTTGGCAAGTAGAATTATTATGCATTCAGAAATAGATTTAATGTAAGCAGGCTTGAGCTCTACCCAACATGAATGTACATTTAACTTGTAGAGAGTTGGATGCTGAATTAACTAGCCATACACGACCAAGTATTTAAATGTATACTAAAATTTGATATATTCAATCCTAAGATTGAAAATATTTAAATAATGGCCTGTGAGATGTCAAAAGTTAAAACATATGCAGTTTTGCTGAGTGTTAATTGTGTTGTGAATACGATAAGAGGTTATCATTCTTATAAAACAAAACTTATACTCTATGGAGTTAACAAAAGAACAGTTTTGGCGTAGTTATTTATTTTGCACTTATTTGGCTACCTTCTGCTTTAGTGGTTCTTCTTTGTTAATCATATGCAGTTTACTGGTAAGGTTAGTATCCTTATAAAACGAGACCTATACTCTATGGGGCTAAGAAAAGAATTTTGGCGTAGTTATTTACTTTGCACTCATTTGGCTACCATATAGGTTAGCATCCTTATGAAACAAGACATATGCTCCATGTAGCTAACAAAAGAACAACTTTGGCAAAGATGATTACTTTGCACTCATTTGGCTATTGTCCGGTGTTGATCATATGTAGTCTACTGATGCGATCAGATCACAAGATTGTGTAATCGGGCTTGGAATTTCAACTTGAATATGCCTGTCAATTCTAGATTTGCTCAGTGAGAACTATTCTTTCTGGCTGTAAAGAAAATTCTCTATTTCTACATACAGTCTTTAACTCCTCATTAATAATCCTGTACAAATATTAAAAAACAATATATAATTAACACTTTTCTATAAAAATGCAGTATTTAACCAAACTAACATCATTTTGGTTTATTACAGTAAACGTGTTTTGAGGGAGAGGAAGCTGGAAAAATTTACTGTAGGTTTCTAAACCATTACGTCCAACTAAAATTTATACCTGTAACGTAATGTCCAGAGCAAAAAAATAGGTTACAGACAGTCAATTTCCAGGCCCGTGATCAATATCTTTACGACAGTAATGGTTCCATTTAGCAAAGTGTTCGAACATTTTTTTCTTATCTGTTAAGGCATGATTTGATAAAAGTAGAAGCCAAACATGGAACTACCTTTATTATATTTGATCAAGTGCATGGCATCTAGAGAAGGTACGTGAATATTAGGGGGACTAAAAGCTGAGGTTAATTACAGAGATTACATCATGTCATTTGTCTCTTACAAAAAGTTTGTTGGTAAAAAGTCTTCGATAGAGATAAATCAAAATTTTAACGTGAATTATTAAAGAACAAACAATTTTGCAGTTAATTACAAAAATCAAAGGTTTTGTTAGGTAGAATTTAGAAATATGCAATAAAGAATCATCAATTAAAGAATTGATATGAAGACAACTATTCCCTTCAGAACTAATAAAGGTACAAACTATTAAAATCCCCACCAATATTCACTGCATGCGAAGGCTCAACTTATCCAAAATGCTTTCACCATGTCATACCTTATAATGAAAGAAAACAAATAGTTGCTATCTTGTTCAAGATTAATAGAAAGTTCCATTGCATTACAAATCCAAGGGTGCAACACTCTACCCTTTACAGGAATTTTAAAAAGTATTAGTTAACTTAGTTTAACTTTAACTCTTAAAAGACATGGTGTGTGTGTGTATATAAAAGGTGAATCAGATGCCCAACATCTGAAGAATTAGGTGAGGTCCCCTATAACCCTCCATCTGCTAGTTAACTGGGCATCTGAATAAACTATAACTACCATGTCAACAGAACTGTGGGTCCCTGGGGGATTTGAACCTAGATTATATGTTGCCAAAAACTCAGCACCAACCGATCAGTCTAGGCCCAAGGACAGTATGATACAGCTACATTATGACACCATAATTCAATGGATCAAATGTTTGGCACTTCAAAGTTCAAACTATTGCCTTCTTAGAGCTTGTACTTATCTCTTCTTTCTTCTCAGCTTTGCAGCTTTTTTCCCATCTAATCAACTTCTTTGTCTAGAAAAATATACTATACGAAATCATAATTTAATTTCTTTACAAAAGGAAATATTTACAATTTGGTTAACCCAGAGGGGTATCACATATTGGATTATCATCAGTTGAAATAATGTTAAAATGTTTGGTATTTGACTTACAAAGCACTGCGCTTTTCCATTATACATGTTCATAGTAGGCATCCACCTACCATGGACTACCTGAGACAAAACAAAAATCCTCAAAACAAATTTTAAAAACAAAAAGCTAATGATTTGATTACCTATTCTATACATTGTGTTTCCAATATGGTCTTTGAAAGAGTCTGTAAGGATTTCCAGTAACATTAATCAAGATGGTTTGTTTAAAACTTCAGTCCTGCAGTATGGGCAGTGATTGTTCTTCTCCAACCATGGAATCAGGCAATTTAGGTGAAACTTATGCCGACAAGGAAGATGTACGATCACCTGATTAAGTTGAAAGCAATCCAAGCATATAGGGCAATCAACTTGTTCTGAAGTTCTTGGCAGTAGCTTCAACAAGGGGTTTTCTTTTCTCCTTGGTGGGGTAAATGTTTCTCTCTTGAGATTATCAATGCAGCCTTTACTTAAGCCTACAAGCTCTCTCGGTTGGCTTGTATCAATGTTTATACTAGCATACTAATCTCTTTCATTAATCCCACTGCGCTCTTCAATGTAGGAATTTCCATAACCCGATTGTAAGCGCCTTTGTGGATAATAATCAAGCCTGCATGTGAAAGAGAAAACACACTTTTTATTTTCTATATCCATCTCTAGTGAATATTTATTGAACTTCAAGCTAAAATAAAACATTACAATCTAGTCTTCAAGACTTTTGAAAGAAAGCAACCTCATAAAACACAGGTATCATTTTAATACTGGCAATAATATACAAACCTCTTGTTTACTGGTGATGATGATGATGCCCTTAATCTCTTTTCTAGTCGTTCTCGTGCTTCAAGTGCAACTTCATTAAGTTTATTGTCCTCCCTCTTCTCTGGTCGGAAGTCTGATATAGGTCTTGTCTGTTATAGCAAGTAAAACCGCTACTCTTAAAATACATATAGGTTAATTAAGAAAGGGGCTTGTATACCACAAAACTGACACATTCACTTTCATTCAAGAACCAAACACTATGCATCAATTCAATAAGGTGCATTTTCTGACATAGTGCAAAATAACAGTAAGTCTTTCAAAATACTTAAATCAAAATTTGCATTGTGATAGCCTTTTCTAAGTTCCGCTTAAACCATACCATGCAAATTAAGTATTTAATTACAAATAAGACTCAACTTAAATGAAAAGAAGATCCATCATAGTATAGTATAGCATACAATTTGACTTTCTTTACAAAAAATAAGAAATATAATCACTAGAAACTGAGATCAGCAGAATGGTAAACTTGGGTTCAGACTTTTGAGAATATGTAAGAACAGTGAAAGACAACGTTTGACATGAGTGCACATGCAAGAGATTCCACGGTGCTATTTGTGATAAAAAAAAATAATAGACCAAACCGCCATGCTAAATTTAGAATAGATGATGTGTTATATGACTAATGAGATACACTAAATGCATATTGTGATCCTACAAACAGATAGGAAAAAATGGATACATTAGCAAAATGTGTTCACAGAAAAGGATGACATGTTGAATCCAATTATTTCCCTCAACATTTATAAATTTATTAACATTGAATAGTCTCAGTATAAACTAAATTATCAAAACTGATATGAAATTCCTCCATCGCTGTGTTAGCTGGGACAGGCATTTTTCAGTTATTTTAGCATTGGAAACATTCAAGGAACAAGATCTTAAGTCTAAAGGAGTGCCTCCTCTGTATTTAGATGCAGAATACATAAAGTAAATTTTAAAAGAAGAATGAGTAGTTCTCACTGGCAGAACTTTTAGTATTATGGAAAGAAATTTGTACCTCTAGGTAAGATTCTCTTCAAAATATTGAATTAGGAGAAGAAATAACATGCCTGGAAGAAAGAAAATCCTTATCATCTTGCAATGTTTTAATAGCTATAGTGCCATACGAGAACAAATATAACATTTCCGAATTAAAACCCTTGGATAAGGAGTGAATTCAATTAGTTACTATGATGTTGTGTTTAGGCGTTTTCGCTCATTCTTAATTGCTATGTTTTCTATGTTCCATGCACCAGAGAATACTCCACAAGATCAAGCTCACATAAGAAAATCTGCTAAAAAGACAGGTGACCTAATCAAATGACCTTTATTTATCAGTACTATGTGAGTTAAATATAGTCCACTGAACTATTTCTTCCATGTAATAGTCAGCTCAAATTTCTTCCCAATTGGAAGAGAAATATTTGAGACCGCGACAGATTTTCCATACACAATAGCTCTTGTCTCTGTGTTTCTTTTGTCCTCCCCATTACTATGAACAGAAACAGTAGCGCTAGGGGCAGATTCATTGGAATGATTCAAAGAAGATTCGAATCCCAAAACTGTAACTGTTTGAAGAATCCAAGCCTTCCTGATTGCAAACTTCCCCATTTGAACTTCTGATCTTAGCCGAAGACTTTCCTCTACAACATTTGCATGGAACTTCACAAAACTTGATTTGCCACTCTTCAACTCCATTTTCAAATCATATCCATTGTCCAAATATAACTGCCCATTTGCTTCCATCCTGCTACCCATTGCCACCACCAAACTAAATGGGCTTTTTCTTGCTTCTCTGGTTGTCATACCCACTTCTTGCATAGGCAATATAGTCCCTTCATATACATGAACATTGATGGTATCTAATGGCGCTTGAAGCCTTACATGTGAACCTCTTTCCATCTGTATAGAATCTGAAAAATTAAACAGACTGTACCAAGTCCCCTTTGGAAAATAAGCGTCCACAGCCCTTGCTCCTTGCTTCAGCACAGGGGAGACTAGAACCCCATTTCCCAAAAGAAACTGGGTGCTGATACCCAATGTGTAAATGTCATGGGGGAATGTGAAAAACAGAGGCCTCGCAATTGGAGATCCTTTGGTGTGCGCTTCATAAGATAGTGTGTATATATATGGAAGAAGGCGGTATCGCAGATCTAATGCTTTCCTTGCAGACTCTGTTACAGACTTCCATAAGTAGAGCTCTCGACGAACTGTATTCTTTCTGGAATGATCTCTGGCAAAAGGATAAAATGCACCAAGTTGAATCCATCTATTGCAGTTCTTCTGTTGTGTCTTGTGCAAAACCACAAATATCAGCACCCACCATGGGGATTCCAAATAACCCAAAATTTAGCATTGTAGGTATGGAGTACCGGAGATCATCCCATGTTGCAGCATTATCCCCTGTCCAATGTGCGGCATGGACTCCAGATCCAACAAAGGTAGAACGGGTCAGTATGAAGGGTCTCTTGTTTAGAACTGATGTCAGTGCCTTGTTGGTCATAATGACCTCTGAGAGCCCATATAGATTATGTGCGTTGTATTCCAAGACACCATTGTAATGTATTGCACTGGCAGCCACAGTTCTGTTTCCCAGTGGTCTGAGGATTCCAGAACTGTTGATTTTGAAAGGGGGATCGTCCCACTTTGTGACATTGGCATCATTGCACACTAGACAACATTCCATCTGTGCGTCTTTTCTTGGGCAATTCCCAGCTTTTGGCAAGGAACATGTAATTCCACTGCAGAAGTTGGCAGCCTCATTCATATCAAGCCAAAGGCCATCAAATGGAATTGTGCTGTGAAACTCTGAGATTTCTGTAGTCCAAAAAGATTGAGTCTTGGGGTTGAGAAAATCTGGAAAATATACTGGGCCTGGCCATACTTGTGCAAGGTAAGGGACACCTGCTTGTTTCACAAAAATGTCCTCTCTCATCCCTCTTTGAAAAGTCTTATATGTTTCATCTACAGCTAGTCCTGCACATGTTAAGCAACTTGTACAAATGCCATTACCATGTAGCTAAATTCTATTTCATTCATATGGGTACATAAATAAACATGTTACAAAAGACATTTTCAGGAATCTAAATATCCTCCCTGTTTCTCCCTGTCATTCTTGAAGTCCCTTTGTACAGTTACCCCTATGTCTATTTTTTTTATTTTATCAGCTTCAAAGCCAAACAATAAAAAATACTCCCTGTATGCATTTAGTGTTGTTCAGTTTATCCTACGTTAAATTCCCTATCACAATCACATCATATCATACAATTAATAACCAAATATCAAGCAGTTAGTTTCATCAGAGCATTGGGTTAGTTCATAATAAAAATCAAAATTCAGCAGTACCTGGATCAACTATGAGAACATATTTCTGCCCATTAACATGGATCTGTTCAATAAACTCCTTCATTTCTTTCTCAGGGAAATTCACAGGATCCAGAGTGAAATCCTTGAAGTCATCCATATAATCAATGTCTGTCCAAATAACTTCTAGAGGAAGTTTTGCTGCTGCATAGCCAGCTACAACTGATTTTACGTCTGTAATGTTTTTATATCCCCACCTACATTGGTGAAAGCCTGTACAATCCAATACAGATGATCACATTAATAGGATCATGAATTTGAAGTTGCAACTTCATAGTAAAATTAGTTCAGAAATGTCCTACCACTAGTAGAAACTTTGCAGCTTCATACTAAAATTAGTTCAGAAATATGTCCTACCACTAGTAGAAACTATACAAACATTGAAAATAATGTGTCTTCAGCAATTTGTAGGATTTATTTCTATTGCAGCCAATAGGACACAGGCCAAGGAGAGACTGACATTCTAGGTTCTAACCATTCTTTTAGTCCAAGATGCTAGGTTGTCCTACCACTAGTAGAAACTTTGCAGCTTCATACTAAAATTAGTTCAGAAATATGTCCTACCACTAGTAGAAACTATACAAACATTGAAAATAATGTGTCTTCAGCAATTTGTAGGATTTATTTCTATTGCAGCCAATAGGACGCAGGCCAAGGAGAGACTGACATTCTAGGTTCTAACCATTCTTTTAGTCCAAGATGCTAGGTTTCCATAAATCTGCTTAAATTTAAAAGTAAAATCTGCTTAAATTTAAAAGTAAAACCTTCTAAATTTTCTGAATCCTCCTATTTCGGCTCTTGGCGTGCAATGAATTTTGTTCAAAGAGATGCAGGTTAAAGTTAAAATGTAAGCATCTCCTACCTCCAGCAAATTAGATGAACTAGGTATATGTTTCTAGCACATAAGATTCATATATACAGTTTTGCCTTGTTTTTGCTGGTTGTTCCTCTCAACGCTTGGGCTGAACTCATGCCTCTTCTTTCCACTTAGGGTATCCTGGAGATTAAAACATTTCTCCAATGGATCCTCTTCAATTTCTTATAAAGAAAGCCCTTTATAATTGGTTATAGGATTCATTCCACATTTTTTGCTCATTTTCCTTCACAAATATCAGGTTTCTGCTAATGTGAAATGCAATCCTTGTACAAGCATTATATGAAACTACTATTTAGAAATCTCATTAGGAGCCTTCCACCATTTGATACTAATGCATGTCTTTAACAGGAACAGATGAAAGGAAGTACATCAATGTTTACAAGGAAATATATGTGGGTGTACTGTGTGGAGCCATTATTTTTATGCCTATCATAGCTATGGGGCACTTGAGGACCAGGGATGATTTTTTTGGAAATGCAAACATAACCATATTACAAACCTAGATCTTACGCATCTTCTCTTCAAAGTTTGAACTCTGACCTAAGGTTTCAGGGAGCAAGAGTAGAAATTATGGAAATACAAACATAACTATATTACAAGTCTAGATCCTATGCATCTTCTCTTCAAAGTTCAAACTCTGACCTAAGGTTTCAAGGAGCAGGACTAGAAATTATGGAAATGCAAACATAACTATATTACAAATCTAGATCCCATGCATCTTCTCTTCAAAGTTCAAACTCTGACCTAAGGTCTCAGGGAGGAGGAGTAGAAATTAGTGAAATGCAAACATAATCATATTACAAACCTAGATCCAATGCGTCTTCTCTTCAAAGTTCAAACTCTGACCGATGGTTTCAGTAAGCCTTTCAAACCCACTAGGAGCCATGGTTTATTGCCAATGAGAATTTTAATCATGATGACCCAGATTTTAAGGTTAATGCAGTCTAGCATATACTTCAATGCCCATGGTGTAGAGATAAGGTGGAATGTAATTATAAAGACTTCAGATATGAGGTTGATGTGATCTGACAGTCATAGGCCATCGACAAAGAGGATTGCAATCATTACAGATCATGTTCCGAGGTTTATTCATTCCAGCTTAAACTTCTATGTCTACTGTACATGGTGTAGAAACAAAGGGCAATCGCAATGATAAAGGCTTCGGATATGAGGTTAATTTGGTCCAACAGCCATGGCCTAGCGACAAAGAGGATTGAAATCATTTCATATCAAGTCCTGAGGTTAATGTGTTTTACCATAAAGCTTTAAGACTAGGGACAATGGTCTAGTAGGGAGCCAGATTTTAATCATGATGGTCCAGATTGTGAGTTTAATATGGTTGTGATAGTGCAGGATGCGCCACTGGGATGGGGCAAGGTGCAAAAGCACTAATGAATTTTTTTGATATTATAAGAATGATCAGTGAAAAAATTTATCAAGAAAATGTATTAGAATAATTACCAAAAGACCAGTATGGCATTGGGGCAGGTCGACCCACAAGGCCAGTGTACTGCTGAACAACAGAGAGTGCAGAAGGGCCAGAGAAGAAATAAAAGTCTAAAACTCCGCCAATGACTCTGTATGTCAAATAGTTACCCCCATATTCAACATCCATTCCATTGCTATTCAGCAAGAAAACTCCATGAGCGACACCCCCTGCTCTTATATCCATATAAAACGGATGAGACCCATACAGATTCAAAGACAAATTCATACTCCTAGTGTCTGCGTTCCAAAGCGTACGATGATTTTCATTCTTGCCCAAACAAAACCCACGCCGGGTGCTCTCCCCAAATCCATACAGAGAAGCATTCCAAGGAAGAACAGTAGAAATCTCCAAGTACTGGTCCTTGAACACCATGTTCCCAAACGGATAAGCGTTGCCTAGACCTTGTGTAGTGGAATTGAATAGGATTTCTCCAGTGGAACGCCTTGTAACTGCAAAACCAAATGGATTTTTGGTGTATGAAAACTGCAATTCAGGTTCCTTCTTATTATTAACGCCATCACCATCCTTTTTTCTGGGAATCAATTCTCTTGGGACTTCCCACCTTTCTTTATCAGCATCAGTAATATAAACCCGTAACCGATAATGCGATTCATACCTGAAAAGGCTCCAAGGAATTAAGCACAACCAAACAGAGACATATACTATACGAGAGCTTAAATCAAGAGAACTAAATGAGGATTGGAGAACTCATTAGATGCATAAAAACAAGAAGTAAAAGAAACAGGGACAATCTAATACAGGCAAGTTGGAAACCTTAAGCAAAGACAATCAAATAGAGCTTGGAGAATTCAGTATAAAGCGAAGGTTCTAACAAAGATTAACTCAAACAAGTAGTTACGATTTGCAATAGGAAAATCTTAAATCAAGACAGTAAAACAATTCTTCGAGGATTGATTCAATTCAAAACTAGACATCAAGAAACAGCCATTTAAACAGGTTGATACACTTCCATGTGTCATACAGACCGATTTGGCATAAAAGATTATGCCATACCCACTCAATGTATTGACAAAGATGAGGGAGATCTCATTCATTATGGAAGGGATATGAAAATCTTGAATCAAGACAGTCAAATTAAGTTTTGGAGAAATCATTTGAAACTAGACACCTAGAAACAACAATTTAAACAAATAGATACTCTGATAGGGCTTACAGATCAATTTGACAGATCCCATGACGACTAATTAAATTGAAGAGGTAGAGGGAAATCCCATTCATTAGAGAGAAAGCCTTTGAGTACTGTCATGAACATTCATGGCTATAAGACCAGGCTTAAGTTTAGAAAAGGAAAACTTTGAAGTTCACTATAGCAAATGAGTTCTTGTTAAGGAAATTGATGTCCACCAGTGGCCAAGCATGGCCAATGGGGCTGACAAAAAGTACATAGCTGAAAATCATTAATGTGAACTGTGAGTGCTTAGTGTATCTCCACCAAAGTGAAAAAAAAAATCTAGCCAAAAGCTCTAAAAAAGTAATCCTAATATTTAAATGCAGCTAAGATGTACTCTATTTGAGTGATGATGGTTACCTGACCAGCAATTGGAGATGTTGGATATCTGGGCCATAAAGAGAATTGTTGGTCATTAGCTGCAGTTGGGCTATGAAGGATCTTCCATCTGGTGCTTCTGTGACTGAATTCAGTGTGTAGCCTCTTCCAAGAGCCTTGCAGGTCAGAGGATAAGATAAAACTAATAAGAATGCCAGGTATAACATTACGATTGTATTTTGTAGTGCCATAGAAGTAGAAATCTTGGATGGAATATGAAATCCTAAGCTGTAGTAAACAGATGGAATGAATTTCTCCGTATATAAACTATCTACTACAACTTAAACTGAAGGTTGTAATGTATAGTGACAAGGTATATGAAAGATAAAATTCATGACCTATAGGGACAGTGTTGGGTGGATTACAGTGATTATTCAGAAGTTTTTATGGAGTTTAACTTCTGATATGCATGACCTGAGTTCAATATGAAGTGTTGGATACATGTAATTTCTATCCACATAAAGATTCCAACCCAGCAGTCAAAAGTTTATTTGATTCTAATTTATAGTATGCTTTTGTCGACCATGATTATTTGACGAGAGTAGCTAGTAGTTGGGAAGTTGGGAAGGTAACATTCATACTTCCAATATTTGAATAAAGGTTGTTTGTATGTTTTGAGGCGCATAATCTAAAGATTGTACCCATTAGTTATTTTATATATCTACATTCTGTACAAGAGTTGTATTACAATGGAATTGTAACTGTAATTATTAATTATTTTAATTTTAAGATAATTTTAATGTTATTAAAATATAAAATTGTCAATTACAGATTTTATATTATTGTGTTTTAGAAAGGATTTTTTTCGATATCTTAATTACATGGTACATGTTAATTATATTCATTTAATTTTAATCTTATTATATTTTATTATTAATTTTTATTATAAAATCTACTCAATTTTGTTTTAAGATCTTTTCTACTTTATTGTCATGTATGTTTACTTTATATATATATACCAAAGGGTTATAGTTTAATTGATTAGCATAATTGATAAATGTGATATGTTTTCTAATTATACCATCTATCAAGATTTCAATTTTTTGATTGTACAATAAATAATAGATGAGATAGAGATTGTGTCTCAAATAATTTTGACAAGAATAGAATCAACCAAAATGATATTAGCTTAAAGTCATACTCCCATATGACATTGTCAAAATAATCTAAATTTAATATAAAATTTTTATATATATATAAAATTTAGAGTCCTCCACCATCATACCAACTCAAAAATATACGTTTCCATTATGTAAATTGGAAAAAGTGTATTCTACCTTTTATAAAAGTAGTGGTGTATGTTGTGAGAGAAAAAAGCCTCATTGAACTTTTTATTACTTATTTTTATTTTTATTTATATATTTAATGTAAACAAGTACTCATTATGTAATTTAAATATAAGTGTGTTTAAGTAATATTTTTTAAAAATATTGAGAGATATTTGTTTAGATGTTTATTTTATTTATATATATGACAAATTAAATAAACGTTTGAGAAGGATGTTTTTCAATATATTTTATATGGATTTTTAAAAAGATATGTATGTTAGTAGCATCTATAGTTACAACATGTAAGATGCTAATTTAGCCTCAATACAATTATAAAATAAGTAATACTTGTACATATAGATAAGTAAAATTTATGGATAGGGTTATAATTAGGTTTAGGAATAGGATTATGTTTACCTAGTTAGAATGAGGACTACAAATAGGTTTATCATTTTAGTTGGAATTAGGGTTAATATTAGAGTTAGAGATAGGGTTAAGATTAGAGTTAGAGTTGAAGTTTAGTTTTTTTGAATTTGCCTCAAAAGAGCTTGGTTAAGCTACCACATAATCAACTACATAGATAGTTTCAAATGAAAGTGTTTTGATGAAAACCCTCTTGTTGGAAAGGGTTTCACTCGAAACCTTGTATATAAAATGAACTACTATTGATTTTTTATTTAAAAAATTGATTTGATGATTTTGGGCAAAAGGGTTTTGCTCAAAACTATTTGTGCTACATAGGTGCCACATGGTTTTGGGCGAAACTATTTTACCAAAAATTGTTTAGGGTGAAACCATTTCACTAGAAAATATTTTGTTGGCCAAGTGTGAAACATCTCTAGCTTTCACTCATAGGTTTAACATTATGATTACAATCAAGATTAGTGTTAGAATTAGGATTATGGTACGAATTACTAGTATAGTTAGGGTTAGAATTAGGGTTAGGGTTAGCATTATTTTTATTTATATATACATTACTTTAATGATTGAATTTTTTTCTTTGAATAATAATTAAGTAATAGCTTTAGAGATGATAACAAATTATAAATGAATAATGTTTTCATAATCATTCAACTTGGATTGAAAGTAAATCTCTCACAAGTCCTCGAATATGTAACTCTATTTATTTTTTATGATATTGCCATAAAGATTATGTGTAGATGCATAAATCAACCCATAAAAAATAAAACTAGTACACCATAATAACATTGGATTTACATGGAGAAATCCTTTCATGAAAAAACTTTGCCAACAAAAGAGAACATCAAGTATATATTAATATTTACAAATGAGATTAAAATATACAACACTCTTCATTTTTCTTTCAAAATATGTAATACACATGATAAAATATAAGAAATAGCACATGCCTTATTTTTCTCTACTTTTCTCTACACTCTACACCCTACTTTGCTCGATATGCCTTATTGTAATCTTCTTTGCTCTAATTTGTATGCTCTGCTTTGTAGGCCTTTATGATTTGGCATGCTTTATTGTAATAACAACCCCAAATTGACTCAAATTACTACAACTTTTTTGATAAAGTGACATCCAAATCATAGTAACAATACAAGTAAAAACTATACAATTAAGAAACAACCATAGGGTGTTGTCATAATAGTGGTTTACAATTCCTGAGAGGAACGAATATTAGTTGAAATCACATATTTTTAGAAAATATAATGATTTAATCCTTAAGAAGTTCCATTTTAAGGATTCCAATTGAAGAGGGTTTGATCAAATCACCTTAGATCAAACCCCCTTGGATAGAACCTCGCTAGTTTTAAACCATACCTGTAAATGCATCTCCTTTACACCTATCAAAATGCTGATAAAAAATCACTTTTGATTTAGATTTTGAGGGATCAAATGAATTCATTTAAAATTTATTTCAAATGATTATGGTATTCCTTAGAACAAGCCATCCAATGAATATAATTTTAATATGTTTTGGTTTTGTTATGTATTTGTTTTTTAAGTTTTATTAAACATAGGTTTTTCATCGAAAATGAATTTCTTTGTTCTTCACATGTGGAAAAATAGAAGATTATCAAAAAAAAAAATTAAAAAATATGAGTGCACCAGATATTGAAGTCCTTGATCCAACAAAAAATAAAATAAAATTTTGACATATACAAAAAGTTATATGCTATACAATAATATGTCCGAATTGTAATTTGTTTGACTTTGAAACTTGATTAAGGAAAAATATTCAAAAAAAACTATCTAACCAAGTGGAAGCACTAGATATCAAAGTTACAAATCTAAATTTGAAAGAATTAGAATTTTATCCTTCATGGAAAAAAAGTTATACGTTATACGGTGTGCATCACTTTTTAAAAATGTTGTTTTCTGAAAAAAAAATATTTTCATGGGAGATGGAAAAAAAAGTGCAATTTGATTCCAAAAATTTTGAAAAAAATATTTTTAGAATCTACAGACAAAATTTGATGAGACTCTAGTTTGTACCATCTTCAAATTCCTCACAGTTTAGCCGCTAGAGGTGCCCGAATGTGAAGATTTAGTTAAAAATAATAATTTCAGTGTCCAGTTTGGCCAAAAATTGTAAACCACTATTATGGGATCACCCCATACAATGTAGTATCAAAACCTAACTAGCAATATAAGATTCCATGAAATGATATATATCTATGTTGTCATATATGTACAGTAAAAAACTGAATATAATTGAGGAAGGTTAAATGCTGGCATTACTAAATGAAATCACACAGTTTTATTTTCTTGAAGATAATTTGTTTCCTTAGTATTAACTTTCCCAAGGTTCAAGTGGTGCAATGTGATCCCTACCAAGTGGATATAAGTCCATATCTAACCCATCCAAGTGGATTTTGTGGCCTGTTGAGAGATGTTAATCATGCCAACCTATTGTATATAGGTTAATTATTTGTTAACCATTCACCCAAGGAGGTTCCTACCACTACTAATCTAAGTTATCACTTTCCATGACAAGGAATGTTAATGATTTGACTATGGGGATCAAACCAAATCTTATTAACCTATTTTTCTTTAGAACTCTCTTGACCCTAACATCCATCAGATGGATAATAATTAACATATGACATCCATCACCTACATGCCATTGACCCTAAAGCCCACGTGCCACTAATAGAAACCATCCAACCCTCTAGAGTAGCACAAAGCATACATCGTTTGTATGCTATTGGAACTATGGTTGACATGCCACTAGCAAAAACCATCTAAGCATCTAAAGTGACATGGGGAATCCAATGCTTCCATGCCACTAGTCGTAGGGCCTACATGCCATTGGGGGAAACCATCCTACTATCTATGGGGAAAAGATTAACAATCTACATGTAGAGCATGCTCCACGAGTTCCATCAAGTTGGAGCATCAATAAGCTTATCCTATGCAAGTCATAAGATTTATCAATTGGTGATCACCTTGGAAGGAGAGAAACAATCTATATATTAGGGGGTATACACCCTCTACCTATGTCCTAATAGAGTCCTTACTCCATCCATCTTGTGATGCCTTGGAAGTTATATTTTGTACCATGCTTGGCTCTAGAACTAGAAAAGAGGCTTCTAATTTGGAATAAATCGACCCAAAGACTAGGATATGCATCGTCTACATGGCCATTTGGTGAAATTTTTCTAGTATTTATATGACATGAGGGACATGCTATTCTATTCTTTCAAGTAGTTCTTTCTTCAGTCTACTACCCATTTTGTGATGAGGTATCGAACATGTGCCAAGGATGGTTAAATTCAACCAACTTGAAACTAGGCTTGTAGGAGACTTTGCTACACCATTCCTCAATAGGTAAAATAAAGTTGGATATAATTTATTATTGTATCATGTTTAACATTGAGTTTCTTGTAATAGCATTTTGAAAAGTGTGCCTACTTGTCTCAAAGAATTGGTTAGATTATAGATTTAATTATTTTCTTTCACTAACTCCCTCTAGAATAACCTCATTTTCCCAATATTAAATAAATTTAATTTCATATAACAATTGAATAGCCCAAAACTACATTCATTAGCTTTAAACTTGATCTAACTTCCTTTAACAACAATCACTTTGTAAATTATTAAAATATAGTTATCATATAGGAATAAATGTTACTATCTTCTTATTTACCAAATATGTTATTTTCTTTATGAGTAAAATAGGGCTACAAAGAAATTAATTACAAGTGTAATAGTTATTGGTATGTGAAGTCAATTTTGTTTATCCATCATTAATTTAGCAGTTGGCAATGAGTACCACAATACACCGAGTCATTGTGATTGATCAACTCACACTTCATAGTTTTGGAAATTCTTCTCTAAAGAGGATTTGACAACTTAGATGTTTATTGGATTTCATCATATATTTTTGTAATGAGTTGAAGCATAGAATGTTGTAAATGTGAGAATATTCCTAAGATAATATAATTGAGAGATCTTTGCTTGCTGTTTTTTCTTAGTATATTACTAATTTTTTGTTAGAGTTTTTAGTTATTGGCTAATAATTAATTATTAGTCTGATTACACTTTCATACAGTTTTAACCTAAAATTAGGAGCGTTTTTTTATTTTCTTAGTTTGATCTATTATTAGATTATTTTGTCTCATCATGTCATTATATGTTGACACTTGTCCTAATCTAATTCATTCTACATTGAGTTTTTGCTTTTATAAGCATAATTTATCTTTGCAATTAATCAGCTTGTAAGTTTTTCTAGTTGAGGATATAGTAGATTATTGTTTGCAACTCTCTTGCATGGGAGGTGTTTTGGTTCATTGTTTGATCATGCATCTCGTGTTATTCACAAATCTAACATGGTATTAGAGCATGGATTTGACAAACTCTTTCTTATTTTTTAAGTTTTCTTCTCAACTAGGGTTATAGGAGCAAATTTGAAATCTTCATTACTTTTATTTTTCAATTTTTCAAGTTGGGAAAATTTTAGGTATATTTTGGCCTGAAAAGGACCTCACCATTATTCTTAGAGGCCGAATAGATGAATTTTGATATAAAATTTGCCTAATTTTGGCTATAAGAGCTTCTAAGGTAACTTTTTTATTGGGAGGTTGCATGCCCCCTAAAAGTTGTACTTTATGGATTTAAAAAAAATAAATGCATGCAACACATTTGAGCCACCGCACTGCCCACAAAGTAGTGTTAGGAGGTGATGCCCTTAGCAACCCCACCTGTAATGGTTCCCACCAGGCTAAGCCCCCATCACTGCTTCTGTAGTGCCCCATCCTTGAGTGGTGGTCTGATGCAGGAGCATTTGGGTGCAGGTTATCCTGCACAACCAAAAAAAGTCTTTTATTTAATTTTATCTTTTTCAATTTTGGGTTTGTTTTTATCTTGCAAACATGAATTAATTCTCCTTTAGCAACCTTGAAAATGCCCCTTCTTTCTACACTTTTTTTGGCTCCAAATTCAGATGAAATGTGAAGGAATTTGGTGTAATTTTTCACATTACACAAAGAAATGTTTTTTTTTTTTAAATTATTTTTTGTAACTCCCACAAAGAATTAAATGATTTGGGAATAAAATATTTTCCATGATGCTCATGTTTGGGGAGTGGAGTTTCCAGATGATGAATTGGATGGTAATTTTTGGAAAAAGTTTGGATTTTCTTGGTAAAAACATTAAAGAGTCCATTTGCATGAATTACCAGGCCAGAATGGAGGAGGTAGAGGTTTGACTGGCAATTTGGGGAAGAATGATATTGTCTGGGTCGTGGTTGTGAGACCCAATTTCAGTAAATTGGGCATAAATTTCTCATACAGTAACAAAATCAAGATTTTCAAAATGATCCCGAAAGCTAAGAATGAGGCGCACAAAACCCATGTCAGTGTTTTAAAAGATTCATGATAATTAGGGATAAATAAATGACATAAAGTGACAGGTTTGTGGTGGAATTTCACATATTTGTTCCTAATCTTGCTTATAGATGAATTTTGTAGCTGATGGAGATTATGTGGAGGATTAAATGTATGTCTTTTCATGATTTTTTCTGATAATGAAGAAATTTGTAGCAAATTTAAAATATTCATTCATGGATTTATGTTATTGAAGAGTTTGGGTTTCTTTCCTATAGCTTGCAGTAGCTTTGAAGATTAAATATGAGATAGATGACTTTCATAAATCTTGTTGTTGTCTACATGCATTTTTGAAAGTTATTTTAGTGGATTTCTCTATGGTTTTAATTAAATGAATGTGCACAAATTTAGAGTTTGAGAAGTTGGATTAAATAGGATGCAAGATTGGGTGGCCTGATAAGGTTCTTTGGTCATGACTGCATCAAATGGTATCAAAGCTAGAAGATCTTGCGAGTGAAAAGTATGCACCAGGACCTAGAGGTGAAGAGTGTTGGAGAGTGAAGCGATGAAGTTGTGAGAATGTTTGTTTGTTGAACTAGGTATGAAAGAGGATTTGTGACTACTATCCTCCAATAGAGGTTAAGGCTAGGTAGAAGGTGTACGAGAGAGAGGTGTTTCTTCTAGAAACCATCTATTGGGTAGAGGATAAGAAAGAGTGAGTTTTTTGCAGGGAGGACCTGTGAATGTAGAGGGTTGATACCCTGAAGTGAGAGAGATTGTTACAAGGAGGACTTGTAACTCCAGAGGGACTTGTGAGTCTTTAAAATGGCTTTGAAGAAGAAGACAAGATGGGTCATTAGAAGACCCGTGAGAATGTTATTTTGGGAAGAGTATTGGGAAAAAAGTGAGAGAAAAGAAGCTCTTTGAAGACTTGAGAAAGATAGAAGTGAGATTGGATGCCCTTGAGGAAAGCTTGGGAATGAAAAGGAAAGTTACAGTTGAAAAAAATAAGAAAATAGATGAAGTTAAATTACATTGTTTGTTTCATAATAAGTTTGCAAATAATGATTTGTGTGTAGGAAATGAAGAAGGAAAAGAAGTTGTAATAGAGGACAACAAAGAGAAGAAAGAGGAAAAGCAGAGGTTTGGAAAAGAGGATAGCAAAAATGAGAATGTTGAAGTGTAGTGTAGCAGCCTTATGGTAGAAAGAGTATGGAGAGAAAGTCATGTGGGAGCAGACCACACAAATGCAGATGAAATAAAGTAAGGAAAGAAGAAAGGAATAAGGAAAGAATTCAAAGAAAGAAAGAGGCAGCAACATATGTGCATCTTGTTGATGATATAAAAGAAAATAAAAATGAAATTGCATACATAGGAAAAGAGGTTGCAATAGAAAAAACAAAGGTATTATCTCCTTCTTTTGAGTTTTGTAAAGTAAATATTGATTTGCGTGAAGAAAAGATAAATGAATATGGTGATTGTGAAGTTGGGACAACGATTGGTCCTCAAAAAGATGTAGATATAATGAATAAAATGACACCATTGAGTAAAAGGGAGGAGGTAGAAAAAGATAACAACAAGATTGTAGTAGAAATTCAAGAAGAAGAAGTTGGGGCAGCAGTAGAGAAACAAGAAAACACAGGTAAATAGTCATGTTTATGATATTTTTGAATGAAAATTTGATGTTGAAGAGATATATGAATTTGTGTGAGTGAAAATGAATGAAAAAGATAGTATTGAAGTATTAAGTAATAATGAAGTTATAGAGGTAAAAAGAAGTGAAGTGGTAGCAAAGCTTGGTTCAATGAAGGACATTGAAACAATGAAAAGTTTGGGGCAGCAGTTTGAAGAAGAAAACATATAAAGGAAGACAAATGAAGAAGAAGATAACTTACTAGTCCAAATTGCAGTAGTTGAAAATGAGTGGATAGCTTTGATAGCAAATGAAACAAGAGTTGTAGTTGACAAAGAGGTAAAATTTCAATTTTTAGAGTTATTTGATGATAAAAATGAAATTGATCCACATGAGAATATCATGGTTAATATGAATAGATATGAGAATACTAAAATAGATGATACAATAGTAGGGAAAGGGGAGAAAAGAAGGGTATTTGATGATTTTGCAAAATTTAGTGATGTTGATGTCAAAGTTGATTTGTATTGTGAATGAAATGGTGAAAGAAAGAGAAATGGGAAAGATGATTAGGATCAGCAATAATAGGTTTCAAGCTGAAAAATATCAAGATATAATGAATTTTATTGACATAAAAGAAGAAGAGGATGAAGAAAGAAAAGGTAAGGAAGAAATGCAGATTGAATTCATTGATTTCTATGAATTTGTTAATGTTGATTTGTATACAAGTGTTGAGAATGATATTTAATGGAATGGAAATATGAAATATGGTGTAGTCAAATAAATTTAATGAGGGGAAGAAAAAGAGGAAGGATGAAGGAAGGACAAGATATGAATATTCAGAGTAAGGTGAAGAAGAAACAGGTTGATAAAGAAGAAAGATGGTTGAAGAACAAACATGGGATTTTCAAATGTTCATGAGTTTCAACTCATGGAACATTTCTTGTTACCCTGAGTGTTTGATGCAAGAGCATCTGGGTGCACGGGCTATCCTGCACAACCAAAAAAAGTCTTTTATTTAATTTTGTCTTTTTCAAATTTGGGTTTGTTTTTATCTTGCATACATGAATTAACTCTCCTTCAACAACCTTGAAAAGGCCCCTTCTTTCTACACTTTTTTTGGCTCCAAATTCAGATGAAATGTGAAGGAATTTGGTGTAATTTCACATTACATAGAGAAATGTATTTTTTAAATTTTTTTTTTTGTAACTCCCACAAAGAATTAAATGAAATTTGGGAATAAAATATTTTCCATGATGCTAGTGTCTAGGGAGTGGAGTTGCTGGATGATGAATTGGATGGTAATTTTTGGAAAAAGTTTGAATTTTCCTAGCAAAAACATTAAAAAGGCCATTTGCATGAATTACTAGGCCAGAATGGAGGAGGTAGAGGTTTGATTGGCAATTTGGGGAAGAAGAAGATTGTCTGGGTCATGGCTATGAGACCCAATTTTAGTAAATCGAGCATAAATTTCTCATATGGTAACAAAATCAAGATTTTCAAAATGATTCAGAAAGCTAAGAATGAGGTGTAGAAAACCCATATTTTTGTTTTAAAAGATTCATGATAATCAGGGAGCAGTGAAAGATAGAAAGTGATAGGTTTGTGGTAGAATTTCACATATTTGTTCTTAATTTTGCATGTAGATGATTTTTGTAACAGATGGAGATTATGTGGAGGATTAAATGTATATCTTTTCATGATTTTTGTTGATAATGAAGAAATTTGTAGTAGATTTAAAATATTCATTAATGGATTTATGTTAATGAAGAGTTTGGGTTTCTTTCCTGTAGCTTGCAGTAGCTTTGAAGACTAAATATGAGATAGATGACTTGCATAAATCTTGTTGTTGTCTACATGATTTTTTGAATGTCATTTTAGTGTATTTCTCTATGGTTTTAATTAAATGAATGTGCAAAAATTAAGAGTTTGAGAAGTTGATTGAATAGGCTGCAAGATTGGGTGGCCCAATAAGGTTCCTTGATCTTGACTACATCATGGTCACGGTTTTTCTCTAGAATTTTCTACAAGCAGTTGAAGTCAGATCTTCTTATTTACATTTCCAGGGTCATAACCTAGGCATACAAACTCCTTTTTTGTGAATGAATAGGTGTTGGAAAGGTTTTTTAGTGCTCTACATAGTCATGTGTAGTCCATTTTTCCAAAAAAATCACTAGGTACACATAGATTTATTCCATTTTGCAGCTTCATAGATACTTGATTCTGGCATGACACATCACATGACTCATTCTCAAGATTTCAGTCTCAAGATATGGATTCTTCTTTTTGGGGTGAGGAAGTTAATTATTCCAATTATATTTAGAATTATATGCCTCATAAGGTATTATGACATATGACTCCCAAGGAGGCTTGGTCCCATGTCCATCTCGATGTATCTTCATTCAAAGTCTTTGGTAGTGAGGCTTGGGGATTCATTCTTAAAGCTCAACAAAAAGCCATGGAGAGGAAAATTTGACCAATCACATTTCTTGGCTATTTTGAGGATGTTAAGGCATACAAGTTGTTTGATCCTGATTCTAGAGAGATCATGTTTAGGTAGGATGTCCAATTTGATGAGCACTTTCCTTGGATGGATTCTTCATCACTAGCTTCTCCCTTACTACCTACTACTCCCTCTTCATCTCTTAAGATTGCTTATATCTTGAGTATGAGGATGATGCTATAGCAATTCCCCCATCTCCAAATATTTAGCCTTTACCCACGTGGGCCTACAATACTATTGATGGAGCTAGATCTTTGGCAAGTGATCCTTTAAACTCACATTGTACATGTGCACATACATCAAGTGTTAGAATTTTGAGTTATACCATTTTGGATGATTTTAGAAGTTTTTAGAGGTTTCTGGTGTTCCTGAGTGGGATAATGCTATGGTAGATGAGTATTGTTTACTAATGAAAAATCATACTTGGAATTTGGTTCCTCTTTTTAAGGGAAGAAAGTTGGTTTGGTGCAAGTGGGTGTATTGTACAAAATATGTTGCAGATGGTTCCATTGATAAGTTCAAGGCTCATCTTATTGCTAAGGGGTTATCTTAGGTTGAAGGAATTGATTATTCTAAGACCTTTTACTTTGTTTCCAAAATGAATTCTAATCACCTTGTACTTTCACTTGTAGCTTCACAGGGATGGACAATATACCAGACAGATGTGGAGAGTGATTTCCTTCACGATGATCTTCATAAGGAGATTTATATAGAGAAACCACATGGTTTTGTTTAGGAATCTTCACTTTTTTGTAGAATTTTTCATTCATTGTATGGTCTCAAATAGGCCCCTAGGGATTGGTATAAGAAGATAGACACTTTTATGCTTTCTTTTGGCTTCACACGATGTCATTCTAATCCCACGGTATACATTCAATGACAAGAGGATGATATTTTGACCCTTGTACAATATGTGGATGATTTTATCCTTAAAAGTGACTCATCATCCATGATCCAAAGTGTTAAATGAGCTTTGATGGAGTAGTTTGAGATGACAGATCTTAGACTTTTGCTCTACTTTCTTGGTTTATAGGTTATTCAATCTTTAGATGGGATTTAGATATCTCAACAAAGTATGATCTTGACACGCTTTATTAAAGTCTACCCCCACACCATTTTATTCAAGTGTTGTATTTTCTTCCACTTTTACTACTTCATTAGTAGATGCTACATTAGATAGGCAGTTGGATGGCAATCTTTTGTACCTAACACATTCACATCCTGATCTTTCTTTTGCAGTTGGTCTTGTCTGTCGATTCTCTTATGATCCACATGAGAGTCATTGGTAAGAAGCCAAATTTATAGTGAGATATCTTAAGGTCACCACACAATATGGTATTCACTATACATTAAGAGATTCTTGAATAGTTGGGTTCATTTTCTTAGATTGCGCTAGTGATGTCAATGATAGGAAGTTCACTTTTGGATTTATTTTCTACCTTGGCTTTGGCCCCATTACATGATCTTGCAATAAGTAATATTCTATTGCATTATCATCCATGGGGGTTGAGTATCGTGTAGCAATTTTGGCCAGCTAGGAGATTTTGTGTCTTTGTTAGTCATTAATTAAGTTCAATTTGCCTCTTGACAGTCCCACTATTCTTTGGTGGGACAATTAGAGTTTCACTTACATCTCTTGCAACCCAGTGGAGAATCAATGTACAAAGCACACAAAGATTCACATGCACTTCATTTAAAAGTTGATTCAAGGTGGTTCTCTCACCTTGGAGTACATAGCTACAAAGGAGTAGGTTGAAGACCGATGTTGCCATAATAATGGGTTACACTTTCTGGGACATCCTAATTTTTGCCTGAAATCACATATTTTTGGAAAATATAATGATTTAAGACTTTAAAGGTTCCATTTAAATAATTTTAATTAAAGAAGGTTCGATCAAATCCCCTTAGATCAAACCCCCTTGGATAGAACCCAGTTAGTTTTAAACCATACCTGTAATAGAGTCTCCTCTGCACCTATCAAAATGCTGATAAAAAACCACTTTTGATTTACCTTTTGGATGATCAAATGAATTCATTTAAAATTTATGTTTTGTAAGTATGTAGCCCTTATAATAAGCTTCCCAAAAAGTATAAATTTAAATATATTTAGTTTTATTATTATATTTATTTTTTATTTCTTGTGAAAGTAGGTTTTTCAATGAACATCAAGTTCTTTGTTTCACACATACAAAAAAATAGGAAAGCAGAGATTTGTTTTTCTAAAAAATACATGTGCACTAGATATTGATGTCCTTACTCCAACAACAAAAAGAATAAGTTAATTCAAATTCATACAAAAAAAAGTTATGCCAGTCGAAGTACACCTTTGTCCAAATTATAATTACTTTGACTTGGAAAATTAATTAACAAAAAAAAAGTAACAAAAAATTATGAAAAAATATCCATGCACTAGATATTGGTGTGACAAATCTATATTTTGAAAATTAGAATTGTAACCTTTCTATAAAAAAGTTATGCGGTTTGAAGTAAACATCACTTTTAAAAAATGTTGTTTAGTAGAAAAAATAAGTTATTAAAAATTACATAAAATGATTCATAATTTTTTTTTATTTTTTATTTTTAAATAATTATAATCTACACACAAAATCTCAAAAATCACTAGGTTGATTCATCTTCAAATTCTTAATGGTTTAGCTGTTATAGGTGTAAGAAACTGAAGATCTAGTGAAAAATGTTGATTTCAACGTCAAGTTTGGCCAAAAAGTGTAACCCATTATTGTGAGATCACACATCTACATCTTCATGAAACCTTTAGCCTTACCTCATTTCCTTCAGTTGCAATCAATGCTTGGGTTCAAGGAAGTTGTCCCTAGGGGTCTTCATGAGGCATTCCTTCATTCGTGTTTTTCTTACATGCTTTCATATATTTTTAGGAGAGGATTGTTTTCCCATGAGGTTTCCCCCTTTTCTCCAATTATGAGAGATTTTATTTGATTGTACATGGGTACCTCATCATACCTTGTTTTCAGGACTCATTCCTACATTCTTTTCTTTTTATGCATTTTCTTTTTAGACTTTTTAGAGAGTGTTAGAATATTCAATTCTTAGCTAATAATTAATTATTAGTCTAATTACACTTTCATACACTTAACTAAACTTAGAAGTACTTTTTTCTTTTCTTCGTTTGATCTATTATTAGATCATTCTATCTCATCACATTGGATGTTGACACTTGTCATGATCTAATTCATTCCTTATTGAGTTTTTCTTTTATAAGCATCATTAATCTTTGTAATTAATCTTCTAGTAAGTTTTTCTAGTTGAGGATATAACAGATTATTGTTTGCATCTCTCTTGCATAGAAGGTTTTTTTGTTTGTTGTTTGATCCTGCTGTAGACACTCAAAATTGGTTTATGCTTGTGTCGCAAAACCAATTTTGACATTTCTTCTATGTCGCATTTGATGTTTATCATTTGTAACATCGTGTCATTCTTCTTCTTTTATTTCATTCCTTTCGACTCCTTTCCAACCATAGTGAACTTGTTCAATCATATTTGGTCTTGAATCATCATGATCGACAATTTTATTATTTGATCAATCTATCCTAAATCAACCTTTGTTGATAATTAATTAGTCATTAATTATCAACCTCTTTATCAATCAATTCAATTAATCTCTCTGTCAATCATTTTCAATTAATTTTAATCATCATTATCATCTCTTGTCATTACCAATTTCTTATTCTTATCAAGTCATCATCAAATCCTACGTGTTTTTGACCTCCTTATCATTTTCACTCAATTTCAATCAACTTTGGTCAGTTGTCATCAATTTTGTCATGTTTTTTGATTAATTATCTTTATCAATCACCTTTGGGACCTAATTCAACATTAGGGTTGGAGTTTTGAATCATTTTGATCATTCTTCCCTAGGATGAATAATTAAATAATTATTGAATCCCCTTTCACTAACATGTCCCCCTTTTTTGAATGAATAAATGAATATTTATTTGTTTCTTTCTTCTCACAATTTATTATTTTATAAATTGGCTAATTGGGAAATGAGTGGAATTAATAATTTTGAATTATTAATTCCACCTCATTTCTCCTTTTCCTATTTTCTCTCTAGTTTGTCAAAGTTTTTGTCATTTAGTCTTCTATGACGCTCATTTGAGTTTCAAATGGAATGATTTGAGTGTAAATGAAAGCTTCCATTTGCTTTTTTACTTAACTTCATTTTCCTCACTCACTTTTAAATGCAAGTTTCCCTTCTAACTCATCTTCTCATTCGATCTCCTTCGTTGGATTGATTTTCGATCTTGTCCATTCACTCATTTTTGACATTCTATAAATTGGGCTCTCATCTCCTCATTTGGATCATCTCATGAGTTTGTATTTGCATTATCATTTTGAATCGTGCAATCATAAGTTTGTTTTTTTAAATTTTCTTCTAGTATTCTCACATGTCATGCTTTATCCTTGCTTCATAGGCATTTGCACAGCCAACATTTCAAATTGGATTAGAGAAGAAAGAAGGCCAATGAAGTGGAGCAATTCAAATATTATAAGGGATGTTTTTGCATTTAATATGTGTGTTTAATTCCTTGTAATATTTTGTTATTGCATCTTCATTGAAGTAGGGTTTTGATTCCATAATTATGATAAATTTTAATGGTGAACCTAACATGAACATACTATTACTAATGAGTTTGTGAGTGATTGCAAATCCATTTGCACTCTATGGAGGTTTCTAACGTGTTTGATCTTCGTTTTGCATCATGTTTTTGTAGATTTTAATGTGATGTTTGGTTTTAACCAGCAAGAAAGTTGTACCATCTACCAAATAAATGTTTATAATCTACTAATGGTGCTTTAATCTGCCAAATAAAAAATGTTTATAATCTGATTAACGAGTGTTTGAAATAACGTATTAAATCTGCAAAACAAATCTACAAATAACGTCTTTTATCTACTGCCAATAATGTGTTCTAATTTTCTAATTGAGTTTGAAAACAAAAAAAAAATGTTGTTTTAATCTATTTGAATGATCTAATATGCAAACAAAAAAAACCATCAAATCTGCAATAATGTTTTGAAAATATGGAATAAAATTTGCAATAATCTTTTGAAATCTGCAATAAAATCTACAAAAATCTATTGAAATATGCAATAAGATCTGCAATAATCTTTTGAATTCTACAAATAACATGTGCAAAGGAACGTTTCATTATCTGCCAAATATATATATATATATATATATATATATATATATATATATATATATATATTTGTTTAAGTTTAGTTAGCTTTGATTTTTAGTTTAGATTAAATTAGAATTTAGTTAAATTTAGGTTTAGTTCGATTTAGAATAGATTTAGATTTGGATTTTGTTTGATCAGTATTATTTGATGTCTTTTCAACCTACTAGATAGAAGTGCTATCAACTTATTTTATCCCACCATCTGTTAGATCTCTTGGACTGTCTTCAATGGTCTAAGAACCATTTGATTTCTCCTTCACTTCTGAGTCGCTACCCACAACAAGAAAAATCACTCTTTGTGTTGGCATATGTATATATATATCTTAGAGAAGTTGCCAGATAATAATTAGATTTGGATTTTTTTTTTGTTTAAGTTTAGTTAGTTTTGATTTTTAGTTTAGATTAAATTAGAATTTAGTTAAATTTAGGTTTAGTTCGATTTAGAATAGATTTAGATTTGGATTTTGTTTGATCAGTATTATTTGATGTCTTTTCAACCTACTAGATAGAAGTGCTATCAACTTATTTTATCCCATCATCGGTTAGATCTCTTGGACTGTCTTCAATGGTCTGAGAACTATTTTATTTCTCCTTCACTTTTGAGTCGCTACCCACAACAAGAAAAATCACTCTTTGTGTTGGCGTATGTGCTCATGACTAGCCATTGCAATCTCAAGTCTACCATGAAGAGAAAGACATTAGACAACAACAATTGAAGGTTTCCTTACACCTTCCAATAATCCATTTATAAGTCCCATTGAAATTTCCTTGAAAGTAACATCATAAATTTAAAGATGACCTCTTTACCTTTATTAAAGGTGCATCTCTACCTGCAACTCCTTTTGTCAATCCCTTCAAAGCTTGGAAACTGAGACAAAAAAGATACCCAAATTGCATTCTAGGGAAACTATAAAATTGATTGTGGAAAAGGATAAAAGATCCACATTTTTCACTTAAGAATAATGCCTTGACATAGTCTTGGCCACCATTATAGCTTGCAAGTTGTGTAAAGGGAGCTAAAGTGGTGGAAACCCTAACAACATTAAACCATTCCACTAACACTTAAAACTCCATCAAGACAAGCTTTCCCTCCAAAAGCTCATGCAACATGGGGTTGATAAAGTTAAGAAATTAAAAACCTTCACATGATAAGAGTCCTTTTACAGGTATATCACGTACAAATCTTATAATATGGACTTAAATACATTTTATCAACTTCATCCTTCAAAGAATTTTATCCAAATCCCTTTTTCCAAGTCTAACAAACTATTTAGTCTAACTTATTTAGACCACTTGAAGAAAGCAGGTTAACACCTCCATCAAAGCAAAGGTCCATAGAACATCCCCAACTGCCACTCCCTCCACACAGCCTTTTAGAAAATCAATCCCCACTTTTTCCTAGTTTCTTCACACATCTATGCTAATGCCACATCCTCATATAATAAACTTATTGGTGTAACTTATTGTGCCCACATGAGCTTAACTATTATGGCTTCCACCCCATACTGACTCCCCCACATCCAATAGCATTGTGAGGAACATTTAGGCAGTATCAAAATTGACCCACTATCGCTTGTTCCCATTTGAGTAATCATCTCCTAAAACCATATGAAGATCATTCAAAACCACCCTAGCACAGGTTTTGAAGACTTCCATCAACCTTCTCTCTAAGATATCTCCATAAAAGTCCATATACCGCTTCCTCAATTTGAAGAAAATGTAGGTGTCCATTCTTGCTACCACATGTTACAATGCAACTCTGCCCACCTTGAGGATGTTAAAATAGGCCAACCATAATCATTTTCAAGTGTCGAGACAAGTGATTCATAGGGCTATTAAGGATTCATAATGACAAGCCAACCCATTCGCCAAGCTTAAGCATGAGTGATAGCCTGTTGGCTTGAGATTTGTCTGCAAAATGTGTACCATTCCTCAAGTGAGATGGCATCAATTACATCATCCATCATATCCATGTCAACCTTTGTGACATTAGTCATAATTTTGCTTGCTTTCTTATATGTTTGGGGGATCATGAAATCCTCAAATAGATTTAAGACAACAAAAATTTGACTTAGCTACTTCCTCAATTTCTAGTTTGAAGTTTATTTTTTCGGATGGCGATTACTAGGGAAGAGGGGCTCATAGTTTATTTTTTCGGATGGCGTTTACTAGGGGAGAGGGGCTCATAGTGGAGTGGGGTTCAATAGTGGGGATAGAAGTAGGTCTTAGTAGGCCCCATAGTGGAGCACCTTAATATCCAATTGCAAAACACTTTTTATCCATAAAGTACATAAATTGACAAATCATGTGATGCCACATTAGCGTACCAATAAAACATGACTTAGTGCACCACTATCGGTCTCACTTTTTTTTTGGGCCTTTTTGGATACCTCAACAAAAAACATGTTGATGTGGCCCTAAAACAAAATATAGAAGCATGTGAGTTTCCAAATAAACGGTTGTACAAAATTGGGAGTGATTTGAAATTTCCATATAGGATTTTGAGAAACGTGAAGTTAGGGTGCTCCACTATGGGCCCCTCTCCCCTACTATCAATGAGTCTCCCTCTAGGTGTATCTTTTGACATTTTAATTTTCTCCCTACCATTAGACCTAATAGGGATGCATGGAACTCAACTTCGTTATTTGTTTCCTTTCCAATTTTTTCCCCTACCATTATGATTATCTTTCCTTCATGATTTCAGATGATAGATTTGATACTAGCCAATTGCAGTTTGTTGTGTGCAGTCCCTTCAAAGTTTATTTTTATCCATCCATCATCTGGTGGTTTCCATTTTAGGTTCCTACAAACATGAGATGACAAATTAACCTACCCAACGCCACAAACAAGGTTGTATTTTAATATTTTATTAATATATTACTAATATTATTTTTTTCTTTATAAAAATATATCTTTAAAAAGTTTTTATGCTTTTACTAATACATTTAATATAAAATTGAAAATATAAAAAAAAATATAATTTTAATAATAAAATTATTTTATAAATTCATTAAAAAAATCATTTATTAAATGTTTTATAATATTTTTAAATAATATTATTTTAAAAATATTAAATATACAATTATAAATTCAACATAATTTATATTTATAATAATATTATTATTAATATACAAACTAGCATACACATATTAAATATCAATATATATAAAAATACGTTGAGAGTTATCATTCTCTAATTTTCTTTTTTTGATTGATTTATCTTTGTGATCAATTCTTTGGTTTCTCTGTGCGATCAAAATATTATATATTTATTTATTTGTTCTCTTAGTTTATGCAAATATTTGAATTATTTTCATTATTTATTTGTTTATTTTGTTTCATCAAATCTTTTTGATTTTATTTTTTTGTTTCATCAAATCTCTTTGATTTGATTTTTTGTTTGTTTAATATATATAAAACCGTCGAGAGATATCCTTCTAGAGGCATCTATTTTTTATGAGGCGTATATTATCACTCCCTCTTTCTATTTCTCTCTACTTCGCTCTCCTATCTCTATTTATCTCCCCCTCTCCCTCCCTCTCTATTTATTTGTAAATATATATATCCATCTCCATCTCTCTCTCTCTCTCACTCATATACACACACTCTCTCTTTCTCCTTCCCTACCTCTATCTCTAACTCGTTATCTTTTCACATCTCTATTACTTATCTTTATCACCTTCTTTCTCTCTCACTCTTGCCCCCTCTATCTCTATCTCCCTATCTCTCCCTCCCCCTCTCTATCTATACCTCATTATGTCTACCACTATCTCTTTCTCTCTCTCAGCCTTCTCTCTATCTCTTTCTATCTATATCTCTCTACATCTATTTCTCTATCCCCTTCATTCTCTATCTTATTCACTCCATCTCTCCCTCCATCTCTTCTACTCTATATCTTTATCTTTATTTCTCACTCGATCTCCCTCTCACTCATCTCTCTATCTCTTTCTATTCATATCCTTCTCTACATATATAGATCCTTATTTATCTATATCCCTGTCACTTTTCCTATCCCTCTCTATCTCTATATATCACCCGCTATTTATATCTCTCCCTCCCTCCCCCCACTTCTTCTCTCTCCTCTCTACATATATCTCCCTCTTCCCCATCTTCTCTCTCCCTCCTCTACCTATCTCTCTCCCTTTCTCTATCTCTCCCCATCTCTCCCTCTCTTGGTCCCTCCCCATTGCCATGTCTATCTTTATATCTCAACCTCTCCCTTTATCTTCTCATCTCTCTCTCTCTCTCTCTCTCTCTCTCTCTCTCTCTCCCTATTTATATCTCCCTCTCCATCTCTATTTGTCATTCTCTACTTCTCTCTATTTTCTCTCTTAATCTCTCCCCCTCTCCCCCTCTTTCTATATCTCTTTATATCTTTATCTTTATATCACTTCATCTCACCATATATCTCTCTCTATCTCTCCTTCTTCCTCCTTATCGCTTTATCTCTTCCTCTCTATCTACCGCTCTCTCTCTTCCTCTCTATCTCCCTATCTCTCTTTATCTATTTATCCCTCTATCTCTCTCTCTTTATTTTTCTCCCTCTTCCTCTCTTGTTCTCTATTCATCTCCACCTCTATCTATTTGTCTCTCTTCCTATCTCACTCTATATTAAACTCTACCTCTCTATTCCTCTCTCACTCTCCATCTCTAGACATGTCTCCCTCTCTACCCATCCATCTCTCTCCCCATCTCTAGAAATATCTCCCTCTCTATCCGATTCACTCCATCTCTCCCTCCATCTCTTCTACTCTCTATCTTTATCTATTTTTTATTGCTTGATAGTTATGCAACCTAAGTGTATAGATTTGGGTTTATGGTTAGTTACTTGGTTGTTTGTTGTCCATAAATAGGCAAAGAGATGAGAGAGGGTTAGTTATTATTCTTTGATTGTTGAGTGGGGTTAGGCATTTGAGAAGCCTTGTTTGGAGGGTCACGCAAGCCACTTACATTTTGTAGTACAATTTACAATTTTTTTGTAGAGTGGGGGTTGAGCCTTTCCTCTCATAGAACCACAGTAATATTTGGCTCACACCTTGATAAAAAGTGTGATTGGGATTCCTTATGGATTCATTTTGACCCAAGTAGTATAACCATAAACCCAAATCTACACACTTAAGTTGCATAGCTATCAAACAATGAAAATTTTGCATTGTATTTTAACCCGTTTTATTTACTTTGTTTACATGACCAATTGAAGGGAAACAAAGGCTGACCGTTGGGCTTCAATACCCAACATAGTTGTTTGTCCCAACAAATCAATGTTTCTCTTGGGAAAATTTATGTAAAATGTGCAAGCCATAATAGATGAACACATTCATTTCACGAGCATAACTCTATTTGTTTCTTTTGTCCATAATTCAATGCTAAAAAATTCATACCTTTAAGGTGGGCGATAAAGTTTTTCCAATCAATCAATTTGTATTTCCCAATACAAGTTGTAAACAAAGCGAGGAGATTGTATCTAGTAAGTATTAGTACTCTTTTCAACTATAGAAAACATACAAAATAGAATACACTAGATATTTATTTCATTGAATATAGTAACGCTTTTAAAAAATCCCTCGCTAATTTTGCCACTCTATTTTGATCTGCAGGTGAAAATTTGAATTTGCATCAAGAGCTAATAAAAAAAATTAGAACCGCATACATATTCTACATAGAAAAAGAACAAATCGAAATCTCTTTAAAGTGAGTTTTTATCATTTAACGCACAAACCATGAAAGCTATAGGAAAATCCTTAGTAACTGAGCTCAGAATAAATATCGAAGTGTCAAAATTTAAAAGTTAACATTGAGATCAAACATTTGATAGCATGGTAAACCTGCATAACTAATCAAAAAAAAAAATTTAAGCATGTAAGGCTTAGTGCTCAAAACACTAAAACATGCATATAAGGGCACACTAATTGAAAGTATGTCTATAGAAATTATCTAGCAAGGGATATGTACTATTCGCAAGTCAGAAGACAATTCTAATGGCATAGATTATATCTTATTGTAGGAGTGCTCACCCCAACACTGTGAATGATTAAAAAGATCAGTAGTCTCTTATCTATGTACCAAACATGAGGGTTTCCCCAACCACATTTGATGTCACTTTAATGAATCTACAAACCAATCTATCGCCAAGAGAAACCAGAGCAAAGTAGACATTGAAAATAGGTGAATACGCTTACCAATAGTTAATCTCTTGGAAGCCGACATGTTAACCTTCAATAATCAATTGAGATTGAAGCAATTCTGTCTATATGATAGGAACAACTTCGTAACAGACACAATTGTAGCATGCTTTTTGTATAATTATTACTTTCTTATGCTTGCACAATGTTGAAAAAGCACAAAGAGCCAAAATTGTCCTGCCTAGAGGTGAAGAGTTCACATATAAGGCTGAAGTTATTGTATTAAAAATAAAATTGTATTACATGGTATTTTAGAAGTACTGAAAATGTACATTTGATGCAAGGAAAACTTGCTTGTTTGTAGTATTGAGGAGCTTACATTTCTTGTATGAATACAAAATACATTCAACTGTGTATAAGTTGTTACATGGCATAGTTACATTTTGTACATCACGTTTTATATACATATTTATAGAGCGAAAGTATACTAAACATCACTTAAGTAGTTCTGAAACGCTACTTTAATGTAGACAGAACCACCTTGTGAATAGTACTCATCGGCGTGTAGTTCACAAAGGAAAGTGTAGAAGGAAGTCAATTTTTTGCAAGTTGAATGGAATTCATGTAATGCTATTTCCATCGGTTGAATGTCATACTCCACACTTTCAACATTTGCAACAGTGCTCTTTGCTTCTTGTATCAAGTCTATGCAAGTAACTGTAATGTTACTTGCAAAATCCTGAATGGGTCTTGTAGGAATGCCATTCCAATTCATTGATGGAGATGAATTGGTAGAGAGAATCGGGGAACTCTCACTACTTGAGATTTCAATAATATATGTGGGTTCATGAGAGTTGTCCATTGCCTAAATGAAATTAAATTGTACAAATTGTAAACAAGATACTATGTGTATAATGAGTCATAAGCTATCTACAACTTCCCTAATGAAAGATAACTATTTTGTTCATAAAGGAAAAAACACAATGTAAATTGACATCTCCTTATGATCTGTTTTAAGTAGAAACACATAGATTATTCATCATCACATTAAAGATTAGGTTCTTTTCCAGACATATGTCACTCTAATTGTCACTTAAAACTATTATAGCTCCTTCAATTAGGTCTACATTTGAATATAATATCTTAAGCCAACTATCTTCCTTATGGGCATGATTAAATACCATGTGCTTAGCCTCTTTAGTGGACATACATAGGCATTGGGACTGCATATATTTAGGCTGAGTTTTTAGATAAACAGAGCTTACAAATTTTCAAAAAGAGGATACTAATCCAACAGAGGAGAAGACCAAAACAAACCAAACAACTACTAGATTGAGAAGTGATGCCATAAAAAAGAACCAGCATTTCTTCACTAAGAGTTTTTGGAGGGAGAGTTGATGTATTATAAGTTAAGGTCTTCATCACAAACAAGATTTATGGTTATCACAATCTATGAATTTTTTACAGGAATAGGAATACACTTGTTGAAAAGAACTCGGAGAGTTATAAACCAAGATTTGATGTTTAGAAGAAAATTCTATTCCATTTGATCACCATGTGAATTGATAGTATTTATATATTCTAGTAGACAATAAGACAGTATGATGGCTATATCGGGTTGAACTTAAAGGTGCTAGACCTGTATAAGGCATTGGCAGTTTTTCAGGCACTTAATAAAATATCATATATGTTAAAAGCTGGAGTATTCCAGCTGCAGTAGTCATACAGTACTCTGTTTCGAACAACGATTCCAATAAAGACGAAAGAATTTTCCAATATTTTTACATACCAATATCTGGACCATAAATAAAATGTTCATTCATGATATAGAAGATTTCAAGAGACAGAAAGGGTGGGTAAAAGAGGAAATGGCAAATAATGGATAATGATGGTATCATAATATAATATGAAACGAACTCCCAAGCCGGATAGTGTTGTTTTAGTAAAATATATTGTATACATTATGAATATCAAAGCAGGATAATCAACTGAGTAGTTAGTTGTCTGTTGTAGTTAACCAACCCCTGATAAAATTGTGGTTGATGAAACAAGAAAAAATTGCATTGTGTGCCTATTGAATATCCAGGAAGATGTTCTCTTTCTTATTCTCTTTGGAAAAACAGTGAAACCTAAACAGAATCGATTTCTCCAAATACAGAACAACAGAAGGTTGTAGAAAGAGGAAAGTACATATGCAAGGATTGGTAAATATGTAACTGTGCAAACTTCAATTGGTCTTTCGATAGCAGGGATGATACAAACTATTGGATTTACAAACATAATTAGAAATTGCTTGTACTTGAGCATCGTTAAAAATACAAACTATTGGATTTACAAGCATGATATCATATTAATTTCTCAAATGAAAGGATGTTGAGTGCCGAAAGGACCTTATTATGACTGGCGCTTCTCCCCTTCAAGCAATTCGACTCCAACACGCAAAAATCACTGGCTTCTATCATTTTTTAAATAGAAAATTAATTAACACAACAAATTACAACTTCATTTGTTGGAAAGCATTGCAAATTTAGGCAAATTTTCATGACGGAAGGGCAGTTTGTTAGCTGAAATCTGTTGAAGCAGAGCAAACTTTCTTCCGGAACACAAGGCAGAGAGACACGTTTTTAATGAGGATATATGATCCCAATCGGCAATCTATTGTGCCGCTCTCCATTACACTCGAATTAATATAACCTGTCTGCAACCACCAGCAATATAGGGAAACATTATTATTTCCGTTTAAATCACATAAACGCTTTCTGTGGTTGCTTTATCTCGCCTTTCTTCAGTGTTTTAGTTAAATGTACTTTATTTTTACCTGTAAAAGAGATAGTTATTTAACGGGAGATTAAAAGAGCTTTCACTGGAGCAGTGTACAGACGAAAAAAAGCTGTATACCGGCGTGAGACAGGTTTGAGCTTAACGTTCATTGTATATGTAGCCTATCGGCTAATAACAGGCAGTTATGATGGTTTGATATGGAGATTATGCTAGAATATGGGTTTGTTAAGAAGGCGTTAGAAACTTTAAAGTACATGCAACTGCCAGTTTGAAAGCACAAACCGCGCTTCAAAAGTCTTCATGCAGTTGAACTATTGCATGTTACAAACAAAATCGATATCTTAAAAAGTTTTAAGAAACTCTCATGCAAATGCGATTGTCAGATGTAAAGCCAAAACCCTCAACAAAAGGATTTTTATCAGACGTTGAAGTCACTATTGCCCTGGTAGATATGCATG
>VDFB02368749.1:0-10314 GCA_007258455.2 Sequoia sempervirens | reverse complement strand
GAACTGGAATAATTCCCTTGCCCCGCAAACACATCTTCAGTTTGTGGATGACTCGGCATTGATGGGGGTTGCTAAGGTGGCGGAAGCTGTTGCTTTTCGTCAGACTTTGGATTGCTATTTGGCTGCCTCGGGACAACGCATTAATGAAGGTAAGTCTTGCATTTACTTCTTTAACACCCCCAGGCGCATTCAACATCGCATTGCCAGGATCTTAAGGTTTCAGGTGGGTAATCTTCCCTTTACCTATCTAGGTATCCCTCTTGATGTGCGCCCACCTCCCAGGCGTTTCTGGCAGGAGGTAATTGATAAATTTCGAGGACTGGTTTGTCATTGGACCTATAGATGGTTATCAACAGCAGGCAGAGTCACTCTTTTAAAGTCTGTTGTGCAAGCTCTTCCTATTTACAGATGCTTTGTGATGACTGCCCCTTCAAGTTTCATCAAGGATTTTGAGGGGCTTTGTAGGCAATTTCTTTGGTCAGGTAATCTCCTCTCGAGAAAGTGGAGCTTAATTAAGTGGGAAGTGGTTTGTCGACTGAAGCAGGATGGTGGCTTGGGATTGCGTAGAGCGGATTGGAATGGGCAAGTGTTGGCGGCTAAGTTGTTTTGGCGGTGGTGTTCACACCAACATCAGACTTGGGCCAAGATTCTAAACTTCAAGTATATTGGGGAGGTGGATGGTGCTGAGGTTTCTCGCTTTAGTCTTCTGGGGAAAGGGTCTATGATCCGGGATACTCTCAAGAGGGGAGCTCCGTTGGTTAAACAAAGCCTATTCTGGATTTGCAATAGAGGCTCTGATGCCCTCTTCTGGCTTGACTCTTGGGATGGCTTCCCGCCTATCCTCTCCTCACATCCTCACTTGGAGACTTTAAGCAGGATTTTTGTTCAAGCTGGCTGGAGCAGAGTGATGGATTTCAAAGCCCCTCGGGTCTTGGGGCAAACTATCATTTATCAGTGGAAGGATATGCAAGAGTGGCCTTTAGGTGGATCTTTGGAGGATAGGAGGGAGTTATCCTCTATTTTGGCTGCTAGAGTGTGTTGTTCACTACCTGGGAGGGATGTGTTGGCTTGGGGCTCAGATCCTAAAGGGAAGTACTCTGTTGCTTCAGGGTATCGTGCTTTGGATAGATAGGCTTTAGGCAGTGCTGAGGTTCCTTGGTGGAAAAACATTTGGAATAAATTCTCCTGGCCAAAATGCAACTTCTTCTCTTGGCTTGTGGTGTATGGAAGGTGCTTGACTTGGGACAACCTTTGTAAGAGGGGTTTCCAAGGTCCCTCTTTTTGCTATATGTGTCTCAAAGATGTTGAGACTGTTTCTCATCTTTTCTTCCAGTGCCCCTTTGCTAAAGCTATTTGGCACTTTTGGTGGGGGGCTTGGAATATGTCCTGTCGACATCCTTCATCTCTTGGCGAGTTCTGGCAGAATGTTGGACCTACTACGACAAAGACTTCCTTTTTGCACACTGCCTGGTCTATTGGCCCTAATCTTATTATTTGGCAGATTTGGCTAGAGCGCAATCGAAGGATTTTTCTAGATAGGAAGCTGCAGGGGGGCCAAGTGTGGGCTCGAATTCTTGGGGCTCTTCAAGAGACGTTACAAGCAAAATGTGATTTGTCTGCTTTGGCTGATCCTGGGGATACTGGAGTGATTCAGAAGCTGGGGATTTCTGTTGGTAGTATGGGAAGACCTAAAGTTGGGCGGGGTAGGTGCTCTAGAGGGAAGGTCTTCAGAGGAGGGCATTGGTTGCTTCCTCCCTCTGGTGTCTTGAAAATCAACACTGATGGGTCTTCAAGAGGTAATCCTGGGCATGCTGGTATTGGTGGGGTGGGCAGAGATAGTTCTGGAGTGGTTGTTTTCTTTTTCTCTGAGTATATGGGGCATCACTCTAATAACCTCATGGAGGCCTTGGCGATTCTTTCGGCTTTGAGGAGAGCTTTTGCTCTCGGCTGGAATCAGATTATATGTGAATCTGATTCTCAGGTGGTGGTTGACTTGATAAATGGACGACACTTCGATGCTATTAGTTGGCAGTTAGCGGTAGTGGCAAAACGAATTGCCAACCTTGGAGATCTTCTTGATTCTGTCACCTTTTCCCATATCCCTCGTGAATGGAACAAGGTGGCTGATGGGCTGGCGAAAATAGCTTCTGAGAAGAATGGGACGTGGTTGGTGGATGACTGGGACAGTTTACCAAGGGACCTTGCCCAGGACTTGGAGGGTTGGGTTACTGAGGATGTGAAATGTTGCCTTAATGATTCTTGATCTCTTGCTTGTTGTCTTGGGGCCTTTGGGGCCTTCTTTTGCCTAATGCTTTGTACTTCTCTTGTTGATTAATAAAAGTTTTTACCCCTCCTTTTATTAAAAAGACCTGCTAGTACAAAGAAGAGAGCAACTATTTGTGTATAAGTGGATGATGGAGTTAAAAACATTGATGGACTTTGAGTTGAGAATTTGAGATATTATAGGGACAAGTTTCAATGGAAAACCAAAGCACAAGGAACATTCTCCTTCAATAGGACAATTGTTGCTGAAATCTATTTGGATCATTAAAGAGAAAATACATGAGGCCTGCTGTGAGAGGGATTAAGATAAGCCCACAAGACTAGGGCGTGACTTCTCTCAAGGCATGTATTAGTTTGCCTGATACCTATTTAACATGCATGGAATGCTACATTATATATGTCTAAAGCATTCATGCACTACTATTGTACTCCTTGCAAGCCTTTTGATTCTCCATGTATATGACGATCATAAATGGAATGTACTTCCCTAACAAGTCGAGGGCATTATTTAACCAATGAATTTCACCAATTAACAAAGCATTAAGCTTGCAAAATATATAGGAAATTTAAATATAACCAAAACAATGCTTCATTTTGATATAAAATACTGCTACAGTTATATTTTGTGTATAATGGTCATCTTAGTTAAGTTTAGTTTGTTTTCAGTTAGATTTAGCAACTTTCTTTTATTTTTTTAGTTATCGATTGTTTTTTATTTAGAAACATCGATTTGTAATTTCTTATTTAAGTAGTATTTCTCTCCTTTGTTTAATACAATCAATTACCATTTCTATTAAAATATAAATGTAATATTAATGGTCATCTTAGTTTTATTTAATCTTTAGTTAACTTGTAGTTAACTTAGTCTTTAGCTTTAGTTTGTTTCAGTTACGTTTAGTTAACTCTTTCAATTAACTACTTCTACTCCCTAATTTGTAGGGTTTGTAAAATCTATAAGAACAAGGCTCTTTTGTTAATAAAATTTATCTCATTATTCAGTAATATATCATTCTGAGATTTTGTCAACATGGTATCAGAGCTCCGAGTTCCATAACCCAATTAGCCATTTTTTTGTGAAAATCGCATTTTGGTCCTGCATTGTTTTCCAAGTGGTTTTTTCATGAAGTTTTTTACTACTTCAAATTCATAACGGTTTTTTTGGTAAAATCGCGTCAATTTCTTTATTGAAGTGGATTGCATGCAAGGTTTTCTCAATTCGCGTCGCGGGTTTTTTTTCGTGCCATTTGTCTGAAGCATTCATTTCATGATTTTCTGCTAAAACACGGCTTTATTCCGCGACCTGGGCGTTTCAAAAACCATGTTTTACCTCTGCACACATTTTTGAGATTATCGTGGGTCTTCTGAGGCACACGACTAAGTTTTTCGGCACAACCTAATTTTGTTTTTCTCCTGGACGTTTTGGCTGTGTTTTCTGGGCGCGTCTGCATCTGGGCGCAATTTTGCTCTTTCTCAATCGTGTTTTCTCTTATTATTTTGGGCACACGTTTTCTACAGATTTCCTGTTGTTTGGCGCAAGATTTCTACTTGTTTTTAGACATTTTTCTACAAAATCGTGCGCAGAAATTATTTCTAGGTGTTGTGGCTAGGGTTTTTATAAAAATCCTTTGTTTTTTAGGCCAAAAAAAATTTCTGATTCCAAATTCTTTCTGAGTTTTTCGAGAGGATTTCTAGGTAGGTGTCTGATTTTTCTAGGTGTCTCGAAATTCGTGCCTCAAAATTTGTGCCAGGTTTTCTAAGGTGATGGCAGCTTGAAAAAAATTCTTGGAGCCAGTTTTGACAATTTTTCTAGGAAAATAAAAAATTTGCAAAGTTTTGAAATTTTTTCTTTAAAAAATTTACACAGATTTTTAAAAATCTTTCAAAGTTTTTGAGGTGTTTTTTTTAAAAAAAAAACTTACAATTTATGAGCCTCTTTTTCAGACGATTTTTGAAAAATCGGGAGTTGTGCCAACTAAGTGTCCAATGTTTGCCAACTGATCATAGAGTTACCTCATTTTTCATGCTTTGGAAAACGGAAGGGATGGCGTCTTTGTCCAATGTTATGTTGGAAAGTTCACAAAGGTTCAATGGAAACAATTACAACAAGTGGAAGCAAAGGATGCTTACCATCTTTGAGTACTGGTGTCTAGATGCGCTTGTTCTTGGTACAAAAGTTCATCCCACTGTTGTTGGGAAGGATCAGGACAAATATGATGGAGAAAATAGGGAGGCAGTTATGCTTCTAAAATTATCTGTCGATGAGATGTTACCAGAAATACCATTTCATAACTCTGCTACGGAGATCTGGAAGCATTTGAAAGATCTTCATGAGACCTCAGACAAGGGAAGGGCTTTCTTTCTAAAGAATATGCTTTTCTCTATTATGATGGATGACCAAGTGTCTTTGCAGGAGCACTTGATGAAAATAAAAAATATTCGCGATCAATTGGAGGCCATTGGTCATAAGATGGAAGAGGAGGATGTGGTGGTGATCACTTTGAAGAGTTTGCCACATTCGCACGGGCACTTCATCAAAATGCTCAACATTACATCTACCAATGTTCACTTGAAGTTTGATGAGTCGCGTCTGCAGACCGCAGCAGCGCCGAGCGTTTTACCCGCTATCGTCTGAGCGTTCTTGAGAAATTCCAGTCCGTCCGTTCCATCTGCCAGGCGTCATATGTTCCGTCCACAGCTGTTCAAACAATTACGTTCCAGCGTTGAGTTTCGTACCATACCAACACGCCATACGGCGATAGACCAGATTTTGCTCGAACACCTGTCTGGCACCACGATACGCCCCAGCTCTGTTTCCGTGCCGTCACGGCCCAGCCACGGTCAACCGCCATCCTAATTTGTAGGGTTTGTAAAATCTATAAGAGCAAGGCTCTTCTGTTAATAAAATCTATCTCATTATTAAGTAATATATCATTCTACGATTTTATCAACAATTTCATGTTATTAGAGCAAGGGCAAATTTTTGGTGAATTTTTGTGATAAAATTCATGGCTTTTTTACCTAAATATTTTGGAAAAACTTTTTAGAAGTTTTCGCTCGATTTTTTACTAAAAATCGTGGGTTTTTGCTCTGAAAATTGCACGACCTATTCTAGGCGATTATAATATCCCCAATGGAATATTTTCTAAACTTCTGCAATTGACATAAATAATCATGCATGCTCTGATACCACTGTAAGAACCCTTGCTTATTCTATTCTGAATTTTCAGTTTGTATTGTTCGGCATTTTGTCAAACACTTTGCATGCAATTTGATTTTTCTAAGTATGTTGATGGTTTTGGATGTTTATTTGTTGATTTTTGCTTTATGTTTTGCTATGCAATGGCACGAAATAACTACATATACATATTGAAATACAACATGAAAGAACATAAATTGCTTTTTATTTCTCCTTGAAAACAATATATATCAGACCTAATAAGGTTCTGATCTGATTACAACAGCAAGCTATTCCAATCTGATTTCAATATAGAATGAAGTTCATTGGCAATGCAAACATACCAGATACAATGTAGCAATGGTAGACAACATGCACAATGATATGGAGAAGATAATGGCTGATTAAGGACAGATTTTCAAAGAATTTTCAGACCAGTAATTCTCCTATAAAGAATACCTGGAAATGATGCCCTAGAATGATGCCAAAACTGATCCACATTTAAACCCTGGACATCTCCAAGCTGAAATGAAGATTTGACCCAAAAAGTGTCAAACCCTAGTCACCCCAATGCTACAAAATTTATATAAAATCATAGATAGCTCCAAAAATTCTGAAAGTTATGCCAAATGACTCTAAATAGCCTTCCAAATCAGGTCGCCCAACTTAGGAGATTTAAATAGAATCTTTAGAGCCCAAAATCTGCAATAACACCTCCAAAATGGGTCTCAAACCCTAGCGGCCAGCTTGGTAAAATTCTGCTCCAACAACTATAAACCCTAGCCATCCCAAATTTCTTGAAAATGTAATTCAATAAGCTCAAATCTGCAACATCCAATCTTTAACCTGCAAATAGATTTGCAAACCCTAGCTGGTTGAAGCACAAAAAAGGTAGTAAAACCTACAAATATGGCCCAATGTGAACTTCATTGTGAATCCACTCCTAAAAAGAGTTAGGTTTTCGTCCAACCCTTTTCCAATCTACTGAAGGTTTTCATCCTTAAAGATTTAGCTGAATCTAAGATTCAAGCCTTTGCAATAATGCATAAGAAATATTAATTCGACAATAGATACCCAAATGCCTTGCACTCAACTCCTTTTAAAGGCTCAAATGAATCTTCCAGAAGAAGCCAACTTGTAACAAACTCCAACTTCTAGAAGAATATTTAATAAAGTGACCCTTTTAATATTTAATTATTTCAAATATTCAATTGATGTCATCCTTTTGAAATAATATTAATTTTTTGGACAATTTAATCAATTAAATTAATTAAGTCACTTTACCAAAAATTTGGGGACATTACAACGATTTGGTGGGTTTTCTTTCTGCAAATCGCGAGTTTTTGAGTAACTAAAAATCGCACCAGTTAGTTTTTCGTGGGCTACTGAGCAAAGTTTTTGATAGTTTCTTCCTGCCTGACCCTGCACAACCTCTCATTCGCGTCGGGACGATTTCTGGCACTAAAAATCGCACACATTTTCTACAAAATTTATGCTCACGACTTCTAGAAACCTCGACCTTTGTTTCCAACATGACCTACTCTTTGAATCGCATCAATAGTTACCTTCTTTTTTGCACGCGATTTTGATAAAAATCATGGATCTCAAAAATTGGAGAGACTAGTTTTTTGAAAATCGTGCAAATTGGTTTTTTGAAAAATCACGACTAGGATCTTCTAGCACCTAGGGTTTTAGACCTGAGTTGGAATTTTGCCAAAAAAAATCCTGATTTCTGTATAAAATCGTGGGTTTTTCGCCTCTAATTTTTGACGATTTTTTTAAATCATGGGATTTGTGCCAGCTGATTGCCTCAAGATTCATGCCAACTGATCACCTAGGGCTTGTCTAATTTTTGATATAAAATCAAATGTTTTGCAATAATAAAAAAAATTAAAGTTCGTTGCTGCCTTTGACCTCGTTTTTTGTGCCTTTGGAAAACGGGAGGGATGACATCTTTGACCAACATCATGTTGGAAAGCAACCAGAGATTCAACAATAAAAACTACAATACCTGGGAACAAAGGATGTTAACCATTTTTTAGTATTGATGTCTAGATTCAATTGTTATGGGTACAAAAACACATCCCACAGTTGTGGGAAAGAATCGAGACAAATTTGATGGAAGTAATCAAGAGGCAGTTATGCTCCTCAAGTTATATGTCACCGATGAGATGCTTCCAGAAGCACCATCTCGCAAGACTGTTGCAGAGATTTGGACACACTTGAAGAATCTACATGAGACATCAGACAAAGGACGAGCATTCGTCTTTAAAAATATGTTCTCTATTATGATGGATGACAAGATGTCTTTGCAAGGTCATCTCATGAAGATCAAAGACATTCGCGATCAACTAGAGGCCATTGGTCGCAAGATGGAAGAAGAGGATATTGTGGTTATCATGCTGAAAAGCTTACCACGATCTTATGAGCACTTCATCGAAACTCTCAACATTACCTCCACCAACGTTGACCTAAAGTTTGATGACCTATGCAACAAGCTCTTGCAGTAGCATAGGTGGAAGAAGCAATTTAGGAGCAGCAGCGACACACCTAGTGTGGAAAAGGCTTTTACTGCCAAAGGTAAAGGCAAAGGTAAGTCCTCTCAGCAAAAAGGACAAGGCAAATCTAAGGATAGCTCCAAGAAGACTATCACATGTCACTATTGTGGTAAGCTTGGCCACATGAAAAAACACTGCAAGAAGCGGTTGGCTGATTAGAAATCCAACCAAGGAGGGTCTTAGCAGAAGGCCCATGTTGTAGAGCATTTTGAGCAAGAGTCTGCCTTTTATGCACTCATGGCCAAAAGACCAACAGATCATGTCAAATCTTCTGCGTGGTACATTGATTCTGGAGCATCTCAGCATTTTACACACAAGAGAGATTGGTTCACGGAGAATAAGGCTTGCTTCGATTTTGTGATCTTTGGAGGGGGTGAAGAGTATACAGTTGTCGACAAAGGCAACATTCAAATTACATCTGGTGGGAGAAATCTCATATTTCTCAATGTATGCTATGTTCCAAGCATGGAGCTCAATTTGCCCTCTATGAGTCAAATTATGCAACACTATCTAAAGTTGGATATCATCTTCAGTTCACATATGTGCCAGATTGTTGACAAGGAGTCTAATTAAACGATTGCACTTGGGCTTGAAGATCATGGCTTGTATGGGTTGGTTGATACTGGAGAGTCTCAAGAGCATGCAATGGCTACAAAGAGTTCATCCATCAGTACTCTTTGGCATCAACGGTATGGGTATCTCAACATAGCATACCTCTCTCAGTTGGCTTGAGAGAATTTGGTAGAAGGCTTAGCTAAGATTCAACAGCAAACACATGGTGTATACGAAGCTTGCCAGGCAAGGAAGCAACATCAAACTCCTTTTTTAGACGGACAAGCTTGGAGAGCATCCAAAGTCCTTCGGCTGGTTCATGCAGATGTTTGTGGACCAAAGAATATTGCATTGGTCACTAGTTGATGCAAGAACACACACTCCAACCTATCCAAGATGCACACACACTCTCCTCTCATGCCAAAACAAAACCAAATACTCATCCCACAACCCAATCAATCACATACAACTCTCTTTGTTCATTGATCAGAACATACAGATTGTTAAAGCAACTAACCAATGCATTTAGTTTGATTTTTATTCAAAACAAAATTTCACAAATCTGCAAATGATAATTTACATTATTGGCTTTCAAAAAGTCTCTCCCACAAACACAAAAACATTCCATTGTTCACTATGGCAGCAGCATCTCTATTTTTCCTCTTCCTCTCTAATTCTTCCTTGTGGCCATCGACCCTTTCTACCTTATGCCTCTACAAATTTAATATCCTTTTCATGGTGGAATATGGACAGTTGAAACTGCCAGCACACATGGTACCTTTTGGTGTATCAATTTTGGCATTGTAATAAATATTAAAACCTGTCTTGAAATGAAACGTTACATTCCTCTTTTAAGCGCCTTATCTTCAATGCTATGCAGGCATTCACATTGAATAAAAAAAAATCTGCATACAAATCATGAAATGCAGCCTTAAATAAGGCACCACATTTTCCCCACGTAGACTTTTAAAGAGGCTAAACTTTGGTGCGTAAAGTCTCCTTTATTCTGAGCTCCTCTCTTTTCTTCAGCACCTTAATAAATATTTTTTAAATATGCTGCTTTTTTTAAAAAAACCTTTAAAATAATCAAAATAACCTTTAATCAATAATGAGAATTACATTTAACTTCACTGTGCATGTGCTTTTGGTTTGTTGCAGAAATTGCCTCTCTGGCTATTGTAATTTGACTAAATCTTTTAAATCACATACTCTTGCTGCTGAAACAGACATATGCCAGTCAACATCAATCAGAACTTTACCTTGCAGAGCTAAGAAATGTCAATTGTGCAACCCTGACGGGCACTCAAGCTGAAAACCAACTTTGGCCATAACTTTTTACAAGAAGCTCGAAACCTCACTGAAATTGACAGGGAAGAGCGTCTTAGCATTCCTAAGACTTCCTGCAAAGCGTTTGATCTCAACCATCAGGAAACTTGAGATTTTATTTTTTTGGCCAATTTCTCAGCGTAAGTTGGAAAACATTAAAATCTTCAAAACCAGAAAGAATCTGACTGTTAAATCTTCGTGTGTAATTTCGGAATGCTCTCAAGATACAAAGAGACACCAAAAACCACCACAACACACCAAAAATGAGAAAATAAATAGAAAATATTTTTGGGTGATGCAGGATTGCCTATGGACCCGGATGCTCCTGCATCACTAGTGCCAAGTATTTTTTGTTATTTGTTGATGATTTCAGTGGGAAAATGTAGGTTTTTTCCTCCAAAAAAAATCAGATGTGTTTAA
>VDFB02368748.1:0-10205 GCA_007258455.2 Sequoia sempervirens | reverse complement strand
GGATTGGTAGTATTTCACCATTCAACTTTGAAAGCCGAAATGCATTGTGTTCCTTCTTTTCTATAATAACATACGGGCCATCCCACATGGCATCAAATTTTGTATGTTTACCAGGCCTACTTTTGAGCTCATCCCACTTGAAAACTAGATCACCCTCATTGAAGATCCTTGCTGTTGCTTTCTTATCAAATGTCCTCTTCATTTGAGAATGATGAATCTGAAGCTTTCTGTAGGCTTCTTTTCTGGTTTCTTCCAGCTCTGTTAATTGAGCAAGCCTGACTTGCATTGGCTGCTCCTCAAGTAACTCAAGTTCTTTGATGTAACTCAAAGTTGGAAATTCAATTGAGATAGGCAGTTTGGCCTTTTTTCCATAAACCAAAACATAAGGTGAAAATCCTGTTGATCATTTTGGTGTAACTCTATCAGCCCACAGGGCTAACTTGAGCTTGTCATGCCATGACCTTTGATTGTCCTCAATAGTCTTTTGTATGATCTTAATTAGATTCTTATTTATTGATTCAGCTTGTCCATTACCCTGGGGGTAATAATTGGATGAAGTGTTTAGATAAATATTATTCTTTACTGACCAATCTTAAATTCTTAAACCAACAAAAGCTAAAGCATTATCAGAAATAATCGAATCAGGTGTACCAAACCTGAAAACTATATCCTGATAGAAGTTTAAAACTGATGTTTCATTTGCATCTCTTAATGCAATTGCTTCAGTCCACTTCGTAAAATAGTCTGTGGCAGTTAAAATCCATCTTTGCCCAACACTTGAGGGTGGATTGATTGGACCAATAAAATCGAGTCCCCACTTTCCGAATGGCTGCTCAACCTGAATTGGATTCAGGGGCAGGGCTACTAACTTTTGTTTTCCTACAAAAAGTGAACATTTGACACATCTTCTGACATAAGTATGTGCATATTTGAAAAGATCTGGCCAATAATAACCTGCCTTCATAATTTTTAGAGTTGTAGTACGAGGTGCAAAATGACCTCCAGCAGGTCTATCATGGAATTCTTCAAGAATTCTTTCAGTATGATCTGGATAAATACACCTGAAAAAAACACCATTGAAATCCTTCTTATAAAGAACACCATCAATTTCTGCATAAGGAATTGCTTGTAACCTGTAATATCTCTGTTTAGACTTGTCTAAACCTTCTGGACAATCTCCAGTATGCAAGTAATGGATCATCTGATGAATCCAATCAGTTGGAACACCTGAAACAATAGGTTCATCTTCATTATTCAGAACTGTAGCAACTTCTTCACTGCTATTTTTTTCATTTTTTGCAAGTTGTTCGCACAGTCCTTTACCTCAAACAAGCTTGGTAACCTTTATGCTGATATCATATTCCATGACTTTGGTTATCCACCCTGCTCTCTTGTCATTAATGTCTTTATTCAGCGGAAACTCCTTGACTGTTGGGTGAGCTACCAACAAATTTATCTTATTATTAGATAGCATGTGTCTGAATTTCTTCAGACTTCTCACTACATCAAGTACATGCTTCTCAACAAATGAATATCTTGTTTCATAGTCATGCAAGACTTGAATGAAAAAAGATATGGGTTGCTCCATACCTTCATTATTTTGTTGACAGAGCATTGCGGAGATGGTATCCACTCCTCCGAATGCGTACAGTATGAAATCCTTATCGAAATTAGGATTTATGAGAGTAGGGGCTGCTGCAAGTGCCTCTTTAATCTGCTCAAAACTATTCTTTCCTTCCTTTGACCAACTGAATTGAATGTTTTTGTTCAGTATGGCTGTCAATGGCTATAATAATGCTGCAACATTAGGAATAAACCTCCTCACGAAATTTATTTTTCCCAGGAAGCTTTGCAAACCCTTTTTGTGAGCGGACAACGGTAAAGCCAGAATGGCTGCAATACGTTCTGGGTCAATAGAAATGCCATCTTTTGAAACAATATAACCCAGAAGCTTACCTTCGTGAACAACAAAAATACTCTTCTTTGGATTCAAAGAGATTCCATATGCTCTGCACCTCTCAAAAATCTGTCTAACATGGCTGAAATGATCATCAGCATTACGTGAGAAAATAGTAATATCATCTAGGTAAACAAGAACAAATTTGTTAATCAAAATTTGGAGAACCATATCCATCACTCTCTGAAAGGTGGCTTCTGCGTTTGACAACCCAAATGACATTTTTCTGTAAGCCATAGTACCCCACTTGGTGGTAAAGGCTGTCTTATACTAATCTTCTTCGTTAACCAAGATTTGGTTGTAACCTGAATACCCATCCAGCAATGAAAACCTTTCTGATCCTGAAACAACCTGCAATATTTGTTCCATTGAAGGCAGCAGATAGTGATCTTTGAGTGAGGCTCTGTTTAGATCACGGAAATCAACACACAACCTTATCTCTCCACTCTTCTTTCTGACAGGCTCCAAATTTAACACCCAGGAAGTGTGCTTGATTGGAAATATTATGCTCCCTTCAATTAGCTTATTTAATTATGTTTTCATCAGGTGTTCTAACTTCGGATTCAGGGGCCTTTGCTTTTGTCTGACCGATTTTGCATTGGGTTTGAGCTCAATTGTATGCTGAGCTAACTCGGGGTTGAAACCCTTCAAATCTCCATGCTGCCAAGCGAATATATCGCTGAATTCTTGACAAAGCAAGATAAAGGCTTGCTGTTCTGCCTTTGTACAAACTTTACCAAGCTTAAGCATCTTGTCCTTGCAAATCTCTATTGACTCGTAATACTCCTGCTTCACTGTAATACCTGATTTATCTCTTCTAACCTGATCATCAGTGTTGAAGATGGATTCAAGGGTCACCAAACCCTTTGGCAACTTGTTGGACTTGAGTTGCACAATTTGATCACCATATTGCTGATCAAATTTTTGCTGATTTCTAGCAGAAAACTCTGCTTCTTCCATCAGAAAATGAACTATTTGTTCATCACTATAAAAAATCTGCCAACTTACATTATTATCAGGTACTGAAGATCTAACAACTACCTTCACGTACTGATGTACCTCCACATTATGAATTTCAGTTAGAATGTCAAACTATGACCCTAGAGCAGCAAGTTTATCAGCTTGCTTATTCTGAAGTCTAGGCACTGATTCAGATTAAATGCATCAAACTCCTCAATTAAGTCCCAAACACGATGTTTGTACAATTTTAGCAAATCATTCTTTGTTAAATTCAGATTTCTAACTTGATTTGCTATTAATTTTGAATCACCAAACACCTACAAGCACTTAATCTTCCTTTTTCTAGCCCATTCTAAACCATGTATTAATACTTCATATTCAACAAAATTATTAGAACAATTGAAAGAAAATCTAAAAGTTGAATAATACCTGTTTCCTTCAGGTGAAATCAGAACAGCTCCTCCACCAGCACCAATTTTACTCTTAGAACCGTCAAAAAATAGCTTCCAAAGCTGATCAATCTGTTGTACTTGTTGTTTTTCTTCCTTGACCAGATTTGGAATAATGGCATCAGGTTCTCGAACCATATAAATGCCCAAACCTACTTCATCTATGAGATTGAACAGATCAATCTCGTGATTCTCGGCTGCCCACTCATCTAGATTTATGTCAGCTATGCCTTCTATAGGTACAATGGGGTCAAGGGTCATGGATTGATCCTCCTAATCATGGAAAGCTAGGTTTGCATTTATGAGGTTTGGAACATATGGTTCAATATGGTCTTTAGCTAATGATTCTGATTTAATCGTGACTCTAGTACCATACCTGGTCCTAAAAAACATGTGTGACCAGTCTGATGACAAATAACCACCTAATTTTGCAGTGAAGTCTCTAGATAGACAAATGGAAAAATAAGGTGGAAGATCAATAACATATATGTCCTATGAAATTTGAAAGTTAGGACATGCATTCAATGTAAGAGGAAATTTTTTAATAACTTCTATAGACTTAACAACTGTACCATCCAACTAAACTATCCCTTTTGTCAATGGTTCATACTCAAGTCCTAACTTGTCTACCAACTATTTAGGAATGATTGAGCTGCTTGCTCCACTGTTAATCATGTAGTTATGCACTATGTTCTCACCAATTACTAAGCTGACATAGAAAGGGGGTGGTTTTACCTTTTTAGCTGGCTGTCCCTGCTTATGTTCTGAATTGTTCGCAAGAACTCTTGGCTGTTCTGCATTTGCTTCGTTAGAAATTGATATCTTAGCCAAAGCCTCCTGCAAACTTTCTTTTTGCCCAGGCAAGCGTAATGCATCTATCATGGTAATGCCAACAATTGTCTTTTTCATATGTTCAACAATATTGAATGAAGCACCAACCTTTAATCGTATCCTTTGAACAATGGTTCTGCTTTGAGCTACTTGAGGTCAACCGGAATCCTTAGGCTGCTCCTTTGATGGTACAACCTACCGCCTTTGGTAAAATATGAACATTCTAAGCTGTTGAAGGCTAAAACTGCCCCTGTTGGGTTGTAAAATCTTGATTTTTCTGGTGAACAGCAGGTTGTTTCTCTTTTTCTACTTGTTGTTTATCAGGAACAACTTGTTGTCTTAGATCAAATGCTCTTTTTTTGGCCCTCGTATTGGCTACAATAAAAGTGGCTGATTGATTTTGACTTTGCACATGATTAACTCCTCAAAATTCACTTCCTTGTCAATTCATCATGGCAACGTCAAGGTCACTCTGCTGTGTTTGTTCATCCTGCTGATTATTGTCCTCTTTAGTTGTTTGTGCAGAAGTAGCATAACTATTTTGCACCATGAGTGCTTGATTAATCACCCCGTTCATGCAAGTAGCCTGATTATGAGGCTAATTGCAAGGATAGCACCATACATAATCATGTGCGAAGTTATTTTGTATTGGCATCAGCTTTTTTGAAGACCTAGTAGCAGCTGGGTTAAATGGTTGATTAGGCCTAAAGTTGAAATTCCTCTTCTGTCCCTGGTAATCAACTTGATAAGCAGGCCTATTTGCTTGAAATGATGATTGATTAGGCCTAAAATTTTGACCTTGCTTGTTTTTAAGACTTACCAAGTTGTTACTCACAGTTTGTAGTAACTTGGCCATTTGTTGTTGGTCATTTATTAGCTGTTGTTGGGTATTTTTAAGACTTTGCAAATCATAATTTGTTGGAACAACATTATTTTGTACCGCTGCTTGGAAATCTAAGGCTAGAATAGCAGGTATAGCAGCTATTGGAGGTATATGAATGGGCATATATGGTTGTACCTCTGGGAAAATTAGCATAGGGGGTCTTGAGGCAAGTTTACCAGCTTGTATGAGGCTATTTTCAGCTCTAATAGCGATGTCATATGATGTTGGTAATGTTAACCCACCCATTGACTCTATCATTAAGGCAATATCACTATGCAATGATCTAAGGTAATATAGAAAAGCATGGTCAGGAGTTGGCCTTACCGTTATTGGAATTTGATCCCATGTCCTTTTAAATTTAAAATTAAAGTCCATTTTTTCTTGTGGCGCTCTCTTTATAGTCATCATTTGTTCAACTAGAGATAAATGATTAGACTTATCTAAAAATTGCTTTGTCAGCTTGTCTCCTAAGTCATCCCATGTTAGGACACTACGAACTAGTAAGCCACAAAACTGCTAAGATGCTTTCCCCTTGAATGACGTTGCTAACAACCTCAAATCTACATTCTCCTGAACCACATGGTGAACTCCACATAGCGAGGCTACGTCTCTAATATGCTCAATGGGCATAGTCTGATCTTCACCAGTAAAAAAGGGAAGAATTTTGAGTGCCGCTACTAGTATATCATCATGCTGAACCAGATCCAATGGGCTTCCCCCATTAAATGGAACAAAAAAATGCGCTCTAGCCATCAGAGCTGCTAGTATTATGAGATTTATAACTTGTACAATCGGTACAGGTGGAAACGGTACTCTGTAACTTGGTGAAGCTGAAAATGAACTTGGTTGCCTTGCTAACAATCTACCTCTTCTTCTTGATGTGTAAACTAATGGTTCTATTTTTAGAACCAGAGAAACTGATTGCTTTCTTGAAGGCTTGCCAAGTGTTCGCTTGGTTGTCCTTCCTCTTCTTTTTGGCGAAGACAGCTACAAATATTCAAACGGAGAAGAACTTCTTGTCTGAATATTTCTCATAAGCTATTTGCACTTGATCTACTGGAAATTGAGAACGGAGTCGCCAGGTATATGAAAATAATCCTCCTCCAAAGGTTGGAATAAACCATCAGATATGGCCAAAACAACAACTTGAATCAGAAAAATTTGCTCAAAAGTGATTCAGAGGTCCCCCGTGCAGCATGCTGCTAAAAATTACAATCGATTGCACCTGAATGCTTGAATAGTTAAATTCAGCAATCTGTTGAAACATGGAATGATTCTTAGGCCTGTGGGTTGCCTAATTTTGAGAATCAATCTCCAGATAGGGCTGGTTCCCTGATGAACACCTCCTAAAAACTAACTTGGCTAGGAAAGAGATAGAAAGCTTGCTTGAATTGAAATCCTAAAGCTATGAGAGGTGATTGCACCAAAATTTTGTGATTCTATTTGTTATCCTAAATCTATGAACTGCTACAATAAAGTTATATATTTCACAATTCAACTAAGATCAAATTCACCAATATTCCACATGAAGGTTTGAAATTTCAATGTTTGTAAGAGGAAAACCAGATTTTCATAGATACAAATGACTGAAATTTTTGTTAAACACAGCATGCAACTTGAATCATAACATGAAATCTTCTTGTTTTTTAAAGCATTAATGAGGAAAAACAAAGGATTTGAGATTAAATAACAATTTTTAAATCAAATCATTTATATGACAATAAAAATCAAAAAATATTGAGAAGGAAAAACTATCCTGAAAGCTCTATTACAATTCTTGAATGAAAAAGTGTTGAGTTACAATGCCTCACTGCTGTATGTGTAAGCAGGAAAAAAGAACTAGAATGAAAAAGATAAACTTTTTCAATATATACAATATGAATGCACTTCAAAAGTGCATGAATCATCAACTGAAAGTGATCTGAAAGTGAAAAATGATAATCCCAAAGTGAAATCTAAGCACAAGTAAAAAATCCCTAAAAAATGTGGTTCAAACTCATGCAAAAATGAGTGAACTCAATCTCAAACTGGCAGTCATAAAGCATGTAATTGATCTACAACTTGAACTGAACTGAAATCCCTAAAAAGGTGGGCTAAAGCACGCAAAATTGCCTCGTTCTTACCAATTCGCCCATGCATGTTTTAAATTTCATCTTTCTCATGATAACTCTCCAGTTGACAATCTGATGTAGAACTGAAGTAAACTGAGATTCAACTTTATATAATATCTTTATTTGCATTTGAAAAAGATGAATTAATTAAATGATTTATAATGTATCATCTAATTAATTCATTTACATTAAATTATGCAAATAAAATATTAAGGATAAAGCTAAACATGATACTTAGCATAATTTTGAAAATATGCATTATTCATTGATAATCACTGTTGACCACCATGCATATATTTGTCGATAATTAAAACCCTGCCATAATTCTTTAGCACAAAGCTCATATGTTGATAAGTCTAACCGCCTTATTACTCCACTCCATGCATATGAGATATAAAAAATGCATTCAACCTTATAAAAGAATTGGTCGACCATATCACTTGATAAAACAACTATAATGGGCCGACCACATCTTCTCTAGAAATCTTGAAAGATGAATCAAACATAATGATTATTTAAAAAATCATCAATAACAATATCAAAAATGAATTAGGGTGAATGAATAAGGAAAACATCGAACCCTAAAATCATTATGTCTTTTTTGACTTTTGAGAAGCTTCATGAAGAAGTTGTCGACCACCGCCATGGAATATGGTTTGAAGCTCGAAATTGGCCATGAAATGGCTCGAACCTGCACTTTTGGATATTTTCTGGATAATTTCTATGAAGAAACCTTGCTAGGAATGAACGGTAAGTGATCATCAGTGACAAATTTGATATTGAAGCCGATTTTGAAAGCTCTTTTCCAAGCTTTTAAGCTGCAACTGCAGCATATTTCTGATATATTTTCCTTCTATCTTTCCTTACTGCTTCTGGCCACCATGGAAGCTGGAATCGAGCTTGATTTATACTGGAAAAGATGACACAAAAGAAATTCTGGAAACATGACACAATAACAGCGCTGGTAAGCTCAATACTTTCCTTTCTCGTAAACTTTCCAAATCTTTCAGGCCACCATGGAGTATTTTGAAATTAGCCACCACTTATGAGATCTTTGTAATCTTAAAGCCACCATTACTTTGTTGCTTTCTATTAGCAATCTTGTAAAGAATTGGATTATTGCAAATCTGTCATGTACGGTGATATGCTTTATAAAAACATTCCAATGCTCGAATACTCTATTCCTCTTCAATGCAAAGAGGCTCTATACTTCATTTATATGTAATGTGAAAAATGTAAAGTAGAGCTGAACAAAATATGAAATTGATGAGTGCAACATTGATGCTTTAAATGGTTGTTATCAATATTCATGAACTTTGTATGAAACTTAAGAGTATATCCTTCTTGATATGCCAAGCTCAACCCTTGTGGGAGCCCATTTTGCTCCACATATCTGATGAAATGATCTCGAACATGATGAACCTGTTCCTGCACATTGAAACAAACATGTTAGAAAAATAAAAGAAGTTGAAGCTTCCATTGAATTATGTTTTTCCTCTTGACTTTTGTAATCATCTAATGGATGCCTGATCGATTGTATTCTATATTTTTGTTGGTAGCGTAGGTATACGATAGGATTTGATTTGTCATTGCTTAGAGACTATCTCTAACTCCATTCTTTACCTTTCTTGCAGATGCTTTTAGAGCTGGAACTAGAGCTGAAACTGGAAATGGAGTTGGAGCTGGAACTGGTGTCACAACATTCCTCAACTTGTCAACGATTCGTCATTCCAGGCAATGACAAATCACTTTCTACCCTATGCTTACTCTATTTTCAGTTGTATATTTTTCTTTTGCTTATGCACCCTTTATTTGATTGTAAAAATCAAATTAAGTTACTCCCACGGCTTGTGTGGGATTCAACATTTTTTCAAGATAAATAAAAAGCATTACTATGCAAGTTTTCCTCAATTTTCTATTTTAAATGCTTGCACAATAAAACCATGATTCAGATGTAAAATGATCTTCTGTGATGATCAATGAATACTTCAAATAGATCAATGAAAATTTCAATACCTATCAATGAAAATTTCATTCAGCTCTACCTGTTTGAGTTTGAAGTGAAAAATAGGTAACAAATTGGCGACCTCTGTGGAGTGTTTTCCTGGTAAACAAAATAGACCAGCATATCCATTGGGCATGGAGTCCATGTTCTGTTCTTATTTAACTCAAAATACTATAACTCAACTTCAAAAATGCAAACTTGAAATAAACTACTGCAATTCTATTGAAGACAGAAACTGAAAAACCAGGTGCAACAACTGCACTTATTGAAAACATGACAAGACTGAAATGAAACATGCCAACATGCACTTATTGAAAACATACTGAAACTGAAAATTATTCTACTATGTACAACTTAAAGCTTAAAGCTTAATAACACTGTTTCAAATGAATCCCGTTGACAAGGATTGGCAGTACTTCACCATTCAGCTTTGAAAGCTGAAATGCATTGTGTTCTTTCTTTTTTGTAATAACATACGGGCCATCCCACATGGCGTCAAACTTCATATGTTTACCAGGTCTGCTTTTGAGCTCATCCCACTTGAAAACTAAATCACCCTCATTGAAGATCCTTGCTATTGCTTTCTTATCGAATGTCCTCTTCATTTGAGAATGATGAACCTGAAGCTTTCTATAAGCTTCCCTTTTGGTTTCTTCCAACTCTATTAATTGAGCAAGACTGACTTGCATTCGCTGCTCCTCAAGTAACTCAAGTTCTTTTATGTAACTCAAAGTTGGCAATTCAATTGAGATAGGCAGTTTGGCCTCTTTGCCATAAACCAAAACATAAGGTGAAAATCTTGTTGATCGTTTTGGTGTAACTCTATCAGCCCATAGGGCTAACTTGAGCTTGTCATGCCATGACCTCTGATTATCTTCAATTGTCTTTTTAATGATATTAATCAGATTCTTATTTGTTGATTCAGCTTGTCCATTACCTTGAGGGTAATAATTGGATGAAGTGTTGAGATAAACATTATTCTTTACTAACCAATCTGAAACTCTTAAGC